>JAQZBX010006859.1:23767-45158 GCA_029593785.1 Cabassous unicinctus | reverse complement strand
CTCTATCGATTGAGCCACACCTGCTTCCCTGGTTATGACTCCTAACATTAGGTTGTGGTGACCTAAATGAAATAATGTGCTTGGTAATGTGCCCAGTCACTGCTATGTTAATGTTAGTTCCCTTCCCCCCTTTCTTCTCGTTGATGTCAACTGCATAGTTGCCTGACCCCAAAATACCAGTTGCCCCAGATTTCCCAAGCACCTTTCTGATGTGGCAATGAGAACTGCACTGTTGCATCTGAGAAATCCAGTATTAGGAACGTGACTACCATGCTTTTCATACATCTGCTCCTTCCCAGGAGCTATCACTTGGGTCTTCTAGTTCCTGCCTCCTTCTATAATCAACCCCAACTGTCACTTTTGCTTCTGAGATAGTTCCTTATTACCTCATGAAACATTCCAAATCCATGCAAATTTTATTTTCAGCCTCTCCTTTGGAAACCTGTCAAAGGTTTTCATAAGGTGTCTGGGTAAATAAAATTAAGCAGTTCCCCTTTATCTACATGCTATTTACTTTCTCAAAAATCCAATAAATTAGCTTGTTGAACTTTCTCCTTAAAGATACTGTCTTCACATTGAACAGTTAAAATAAATAAAGTAAAATAAAATAAAATAAAATAAAATAAAACAATACAGTGGTGATAGTGGTCATCCTTGTCTTGTTAAGTTCCTGATCTTAGGGGGAGGCCTAAGTCTTGTGCCATTGATTAGGATGTTTGCTGTGGGTTTTTCATAAATTCCCTTTATCATGTTGAGAAAGTTCCCTTCTGTTCCTAGTTTTCTGAATGTTCTTATCATGAAAGAATATGGGATTTTGTGGATAGGGTGCAAACGAAAGGATATGAAGCACAAATGTCTTGTCTGCGTCGATTGAGATGGTCATGTGTTTTTTCCCCTTTCATTCTATTAATGTGGTATATTACACTGATTGATTTTCTTACCTGTCTAAGAATTGTCCACTTAAAGTGGTTACATAATTTTTATGTTATGTATGCTATGTATATTTTACCACAATGAAAAATAAATAATTAAAAAAAGATACTATCTTGCCATCTGTTAGTTTGCTAGGCTGCCAAAATGCAGATACCATAAAATGGGTCAGCTTTTAACAATGGGAACTTATTAGTATACAAGCTTACAGTTTTGAGGCTGAAAAAAAATCCCAAATCAAGGCATCATTAGGCGATGCTTTCTTCCTGAAGACTGGCTGCCGGTGATCCTTGACTTCTCTATCACATGGCAAGGCACATGGCAAGGCAGATGGCAAGGCACATGGCAGCATCTGCTGGTATCTCACTTCTCTTCTGGGTTTCCTTGCTTTCAGCTTCTTGCTTCTGTGGCTTTTGCCATTTCTGTCTCTCCATATCCATCCCATTTATAAAGGACTCCAGTAAGAGGATTAAGACTCACCCTGGGTCATGCCTTAACTGAAGTAGTCTAATTAAAAGGTCCTACTTACATTAGGTTTACACCCACAGGGTTGGATTAGTTTTAAGAACATACTTTTCTGGGGTCCATACCTTCAATCCATCACACCAATGTTCTCCAAAGTTAATTTTATTTAAGTACTTAGACTGCCTATTTCACAAGTAAACTGTAACTTCTCAGATTCCATCTAGAAATTTCTTCATGATAATAAAAATTATTATGTAATAATAATTACAATATTTTGAGCCCAGTATGTGCCAGGTGCTATTCTAGGAACTTTGCATGTATTGTTTAATTTAATCCTTACAATACCCTGCATAGTAGACAGTATTTTTCCCATTTTACAGGTGGGATAAATGAGATTTTATAAATAATTTATTCAAATTCACACAGTTAGGAAGTGGTGGAATCAAGATTTGTACTCAGGTGTGTCTGACTCCAGAGCCCATCATCTTTCCACTCTGACATGTTTCTCTCTTCTTATGTTAGGGGGTTGGTGATGGTGGTGGGGAGGGCATGTGTGGCAGTTTGATATTATTTATGAATTCCAAAAAGAGATATTGATTATATTTGTAAACTGGTCTGTTCCTCTGGGCGTGATACCCCTTTGACTGTATTAAATTCAAGGGTTTCAATTTTACTTTATTAAATCAAGAATAGGGCTTTGATTTGACCACATCATTAGGGCATGCAGGGTTGAGTCCCTGCCTCCTTGGTGGGCTCAATCAAGAACACGGAAGTAGATGCACAGAGAGAAGACATGCGAGAAAAGAGAGAAATCTCCATAAACATGGAAGAGGATCCTGTGGCCTGGGAAGAGAGTTGAGCTATTTGCCTGATAGTTTACTGCTGACCTTGTTGTGATGGTTAGGTTAATGTGTCAACTCAGCCAGGTAATTGTGCCCAGTTATTTAGTTAAGTAAGCACTGGGCTAGTTGTAATACAAGGACATGTATGGGCTTTCATCATCAGTGAGTTTACTGCTTAGATGGCTGATTACATTTACGACCAACCAGGGAGATTGCCGTCAGCAATGAGTGACATTTTATCCAATCAGTTGAATGCCTTAAAAGGGGAAGCAATTTCAGCATTCAGAGAGGATTTCCCAGCTCGTCTTTGGACAGCCAACGTCTCCTGGAAACTCATCAAGGACCTTCATTGGACTTTCATCGGAGCCCCTGATTTGTAGCCTGCCTGTGGAACCTGGACTGGTACATCCCCACAGTCATGTGAGAGACACTTATAAAATCTCATACTATTTACAGATATCTCCTGTTGATTCTGTTTCCCTAGAGAACCCTGACTAATACACTTGTGAAGAGAACAGAGCAGCTGAGCCTGAAAAGAAATGAGCTCTGTGAAGAGAGAGAAGCCCTATGCCAGCCTACAGCTGAGATTGGAAGAAGCTGGACCCACGGAGCCTTAAGAAGGAAGAGGAAGGCTGAACCCTCGCAGACATTGCCGACCATCTTGTATCAACACGTGGCAACAGACTTTGGGTGAGAAAGTACCTCTTATGGTACCTTGAATTGGACTCTTTAGGGCCTTGTAACTTAAAGCTTTTACCCCAAATAAATACTCTTTATAAAAGCCAACAGATTTCTGATACTTTGCATCAGCACCCCTTTGGCCTATTAATATAGCATGTGTGTCACATTCTCACTTTTTTAGTCCCCTGGGTGAGCAGCCAACTGTTCTGACTGGTTGCCCATTTTGGCTAACCGTCTTTCAATTTATGTTGACATTTCATCAGAACTCAGGTAAGGCTTGAGCTGTTAACCTTGCATTTAAACTACTCATCATCCATTCATCCATCAATCAATATTTCTTAAGAGGCTAATGTATATCCGACACTGTACTAAGTGCTGAACATGTCTTTGGCCAAAGAAATGGGTCCTTGGTAATTGAAATTAAGGCATTGGATAATTAGTGAGAGAGGCATTTGAGGTGGGGGTTGGGGGATTTGGGAGCATAAGAAGAAAGGAAGGGAAAGGGAAGAACTTTCTATGAAGTCACCATCCTGGACACATGAGTCAGGAGGAGGACATTGGGTATGATAGGGAAGTCAGGGAAGATTAATGAGATTTTTAGAGATCAGGATGGGAGTAGTGAGGTACAATCATGAAGTTTGCCCTAGTGTGAGATACTGCCTTTATTGGAGGAACCTTATAATTTTTAGTTCCCTTCCCTACAAGCTAATACTTTCCTAGGTCTCTGTCATTCTCGTTTACTAATTTCCAAGCCACTGGGTTTATATTTTTAGAAATGGCCAGCATATATGTTATGTTTGCATTTTGTGTTCTCTGTAGAGGTAGCATCCCCACTTACCTCCCATAGTTTACCAGAATTGCTACTGTGGATTCAGGTTATGCTCAAGCGAACAGTTTTTTTTTTTTTTTTTTTTTAAGATTTATTTATTTGTTTATTTATTTATCCCCCCCTTGCTGCTTGTGCTTGCTGTGTCCATTCGCTGTGTGTCTTCTCCGTGTCTGCTTATCTTCCCCTTGCTGTGAGGTCCCGCTGCATCAGCCCCTCACGCCGCGCGGGCCGGCCTGCCCTCACAAGGAGGCCCCGGGAAGCCAACCCGGGGCCTCACACATGGTAAACGGGGGCTCTATTGGTTGAGCCACACCCGCTTCCTGTTGTGAGGGCTTGCTGCATCAGCCCACTAGGCTGCGCAGGCCGGCCTGCCCTCACAAGGAGGCCCCGGGAAGCGAACCCGGGGCCTCCCATATGGTAAACGGGGGCTCTATCGACTGAGCCACTCCCGCTTCCAAGCGAACAGTTTTTGACTTAAAGTCTGTTTTATCTGATGTTAGTATAGCTGCCCAGTTCTCTTTTATTTACTATTTGTATGGTATATATTTTTCCATCCTTTCACTTTCAACCTACTTGTGTCTTTGAATTAAAGGTGGATCTCTCATATATAACATGAACTTTGGTCATGCTTTTTTTAATCCATTCTGCCAATCTCTGTCTTTTGACTGGAGAGTTTAATCTATTTAATTTAAAGTAACTACTAATAATGGAGACTTTTTTTCCTGCTATTTTATTGTTTGGTGGTCTTTGTAAGTCTTATATCTTTTCTGTCCCTCAATTCTTCTGTGAATGCCTACTTTCATATTTACTTGATTTTTTGTACTATACCATTTGAGTCCCTTTTCATTTCTCTCTCTCTATATATATATATTTAAGATAATTTCTTTGTAGCTTCCATGGAGCTTCAATTTAACATCCCAAATCAATATAATCTTCTTTGATTTAAGACCAACTTAACTTCAATAGCATGTCCAAAACCATAGATTTATCATAACTTTTTATGCCTTTGCATTATAGAACCTTTAGGAAGTAAAAAGTAGAGTTGCATATCAAAAGAATACAATGCATTTGTACTGGCATTTATAATTACACATATGGTTACCTTTACCAGAGGTTTTTATTTCTTTAAGCCACTTTAAGCCACTCTCTAGTGTTCTTTTCCTTCAGTCTCAAGAACTTCATTTAACATTGCTTGTAGGGGGAAATAGATGTGGCTCAAGTGATTGGGCCCCCGTCTACCATATAGGAGATCCAGGGTTCGATTCCCAGGACCTCCTGGTGAAAGGCGAGCTGGCCCAAGCAGTGAGCTGGCCCGCGCAGAGTGCTGGCTTGTGCGGAGAGCTGGCGCAGCAAGATGACACGACAAAAAAAGAGACACAGAGGAGAGAAAATAAGATGCAGCAGACCAGGGAACTGAGGTGGCATAAAAGATTGAGTACCTCTCTCCCACTCCAGAAGGTCCCAGGATTGGTTCCTGGTGCCTCCTAAAGAGAAGACAAGCAGACACAGAAGAACACACAGAGAGCAGACAGCGAGTGCAAAATAATGAGGGGGAGGGGGGAGAAATAAAATAAATCTTTAAAAACAAAAACAAACATTGCTTGTAGGTCTAGTGGTGATGAACACCCCTGTATTTTTCAGAGTTCTCTAGGGAAACAGAACTGATAGGAGATATCTGTAAATAGTATGAGATTTTATAAAGGTCTTTCATGCGATCATGGGGATACACAAGTCCAAATTCCACAGGGCAGGCTGCAAACCAGGAGCTCCAATGAAGGACCTTGATGAGTTCTCCAGGAGACACTGGCTGTCTGACTTAGAGCTGGGAATTCTCTCTCTGAATGCTGACATCACTTCCCCTTATAAGACCTTCAACTGATTGGATGAGACGGTCACTCATTGCTGATGACAATCTCCTTAGTTGATTGTAGATGTAATTAGCCATCTATGCAATCAACTCAGTGATGATTAAAGTCCATGAAATGCCCTTCAATTAGCTCAGTGCTTGCTTGACCAGATGACAGGGCACCATTACCTGTCCGAATTGACACATTAGCCTAACCATCACAACCCTAAACTTTTGTTTCTGTAGGAATGTCTTAATCTCTCCCTCGTTTTTGAAAGAAAGTATTGCCAGATATAAAAGTCTTGTTTGGCAATTGTTTTCTTTCAGCATTTTAAATATTTCATCCCACTTCCTTCTTGCCTCATGGTGACTGATGAGAAATTGGCATTTAATTTTATTGGGACTCCCATGTATATGACAGGTTGCTTTTCTCTTGAGACTTTCAGAACTTTCTTCTTGTCCATGGCATCTGACAGATTGATTACTATGTGTGTGGGCATGGTTCTCTTTGAATTTATCGTATTTGGGATTTCTTGGGCTTCCTGAATATATATGTCCATGTCTTTTGTTAAATTGGGGAAGTTTTCTGCCATTATTTCTTTGAATATTCCTTCTGCATCTTTTTTTCTTTCTTCTCCTTCTGAGACTCCCATAATGCATATCTTGGTATACTTGGTGCCGTCCCACAGATCTCTTAGGCTCTGTTCACTCCCCCCTCCCCCCACTCTTTTGTCTTTCTGCTCCTCAGTCTGAATCATGTCAATATCTTGTGTCACTGATTTTTTTCTTCTACCCTTTCTAATTTCTCTTGAGACCCTCCAGGGAATTTTTCATTTCCCTGGTCTTCCAAGTATTTCTGTTTGGTTCCTTTTAAAATTTTCTTGCTCTTTATTGAGATTCTTATACAGTTCATTCATTGTTTTCCCATTATCCATTAGTTCTTTCCATGTGTGTTCCTTTATCTCCCTGAGCATATTGAGGATCATTTCTTTAATGTCTTTGTCACATAAAAAGAATGGTCTTCTTCATTGACAGTTTCTGGATTTTTATCTTGTTCCTTTGTATGGGCCATCATTTCCTGTTGCTTTGTTTGTCTTATAACTTTTTGTGGCACATTTTAATATTTTAAAGTGTTAACTCTGGGTTTTAGTCCCTATGCTTCTGTTCCTTAAGTTAGTATCCAGGTAGTGATATGTCAGAGATTTCCATGAGAGCCAGGAATGTACAAAAACAAACAATCCAATGCAAAAAAACACCTTTCACAGTCTTTGAAAATTGACTCTGTTGACTGGTACTCTCCTTCAGAGTTTAACCCTCCTGTCAAGAAGATCAGCCTGGCATGAAAGTGAAGTGCAGTGTTCTATCCACCTTTCCTGAGCTTGGGTCTTGTCCTGGACTTGTGCTTGCTCCTGACCTTAGCCCCTGTTTACAGAAATTCAAATGCTCCCTCTGCTCCCTATGAAAGAAACTTTCTCCTGCTCCTTGTGTACTCTTAAAGCAGGTGACCCTTTGCCCCAGGTCACTTTAACTTAATTGTTTTTTACACTGCTTTAGCTGCATCTCCTGGTTCAGGCTTCCTTGCTACCACGTGATTTTCATGGACATACAAGCACTACAGGGATTGCTCTGCTCCCTCCAGAACTGGGCCAGGGAACCACATTGGGAGCGCAGGCTGGCTCGACACTGCACCTGGGAGATGTTGGGGGAGGGGTCACCAAGGGCACCACAAGTTTCTTCTTCCATTTTTTTTTTCTTCCTGAGGTCCTGGGGCCAGGAATTGAACCTCTTATGTGGGAAGCCAGCACTCAACCACTGAGCCACATTGGCTCCCCTGAGTTGATTTTTGTGTGTTTGTTTGCTTGTTGTTTAGTTTTTTTTTTAGGAGGCACTGAGACCAAACCTGGGACCTCCCATGTGGGAAGCAGGCACTCAACTGCTTGAGCCACATCTGCTCCCCCCCTATCATTTTTTAAAGCTGCTTATTCTTGATTTGGCACTTGCCCAGTTAGTTCAACCCTTTAACTGTTTTCTGGAGTTCTGAGGAAGATGGCTCTGCCAGTTTTTGCTAGTTGTTCAAAGAATGTTTTGAGGGAACAGCACCCTGGAACATCTTATGCCTCCGTCTTGGTTAACTGGAAGCTCTTAGATTATCTTGATTGGAATTTTGCGTGCCTCAAACTCTTTGATTACTCATTTTACAGATTCCTGGTTTACTTCAACAGGAGACAGATTCTTTTCTTTGCATGTAACTTTTGCTAGAATAACTCTCAGAGGATGGCTTGTTTTCTTATCTTCATCTCTTGAGGGGCACCTCACAGTTGTTCCTGTTCCATACCAGTCATGCTTAGATAGAGCTATCCAGTATCCAATCCTTAGCACCTTTATAGCCTAATTAGCCAAAAATCAGGAACAAGCCTGTAGTCTGGCAAAATCAGTCTAATTGACTCACTGAGTGGGAATGTATTACAGAACTGAAATGCTGCCCTCAACAAGAGATCTCTATCAGCTCTAGAAATGTACAGATTATTCAGAGAACAAATTTTCCCATGTGTCTATGAATGAGCTAGTGCAAGAAAGATCGTTTTGAGAGAATGAAAACTAACTTCTAGAGAGCAGAGTCAGGGCTCCAGAGGCTTCCGTGGTCTAATCACTCCCATATGACTCTTGTTCCCAGGGACTTTTTAGTTACCTAAAGGAATGACATTGTCTGCAGCCAGGAGCTCCTGTCTCCTCTTCTGCTCTTATGTCTTAAGATCTGGTTTCAGAGATCAACCCAAAGATTTAGACATCTCATGCCTATACCCATGGCCTTTTCCTATCACACTCCCTGATCCCTATTCTAAGTACTTAAATCATGCTCCAGGCCGAGGCAGTTGAAGCATCTATTGCTACCACCAATGGCAGCAGGCATCTGTTTCTCCTGCTTCCAGCTTCTGATTTTGCTTAGGACCTCTCTTTCTTGGGATGCATGACCAAGAACTTGCTAACCCAATTGCTGGTTTAGCCACTACTTCTGCTGGCAGCTGCACCCCATTTCATCTGACCTCTTCGGGGCTGAAACCCAAGAAGCTGCAGGGTGCCATGAAAATTCCTGGTCTTGTGGCCTGACCTGTCTGCCCCACGTATCTGCCCTTTTCCCCAGCACCAGTTTTCAGGCATGACAAACATGACTAAAGGGAAAGGCACTAATGGTTCTAATACGCTCTTCTTTCAAACCAGTGAGATAGCTTATTCCATTTTAAGACACAGACAGGGTAAGTAATGACTCACATATTGCTTCTTGGCCTTTTGCTAAGAGTAAGTGTAGTAATGAGCTCATAAAGTTAATTGGCATCAGGGCTGTGATGTGCACTGAAGTAGTCTGTCTCGTGGAGGAGTTTATCTGTATTTAAGTCCAAGTTCTTACTAAAGGACTATATTTCCATAATTAAAATATTATTTGTGGCATATCAAGTTGTGATATCCCAAAAGATGACTCATTATTAGCAGCAGGTTGAAATTTTTCAAGCCAAATGTCCTATTTTTTTTCTAGTTTTCATTGCTCTTTTTGTTAAATTGTGGTAACATGTAGACAACATAAAATTTCCCATTCTAACCACTTTCAAGGACACTATTCAGTGGTGGTAATTACATCCTCAGTGTTGTGCCACCATCACCACCATCCATTACCAAGACTTTATCATCACCCCAAAGAGCAACTCTGTACCCATTAAACATTAAGCTATAAGTCCCCACCCCAGCCCCTGGTAATCTATGATCTACTTTCTACCTCTATGAATTTGTCTATTCCAGATATTTCATGTAAGTGAAATCATGCAATTTTGTCCTTTTATGTCTGGCTTTTTTGACTCTGCATAATATTTTCAAGGTTCATCCATGTTGTCACATGTATCAGAATTTCCTTCCTTTTTTTTTGCTGAATGATATTCCATGGTGTGGACAGTCCACATTCATCTGTTGATGGACACTTGGGTTGTTTCCTCCTGTTGGTAGCTGTGACTAATGTGGGAAGCAGGCACTCAACTGCTTGAGCCACATCTGCTTCCTAAGTTTTTTTTTAAGCCACTGTATTGTGCAACAGCTTGTTAACACAGCCAAAGATAAATAAACAGATGCATTGTACATGTGTTATCCATTCAGCATTTTAAATGGTTAAATAATCTCTGCAAGTCATTGGAAAACTCTCCAAGATTTGCAAAATTTTGGATCTGAAAGGAACTCCTGGTCACCTAAGGCACCCAGCCTAGAGTTGAGGTTACTGAGCCATGAGCACGACCAATATCCAGATGGGGGCAGGTTTCAGACTGGGTCTAATGCCATGTGCATTAACACATCAGAGCGACTTTCAGGAACATAGAGGGTCTTAAGTAGCTACCTGATGTCCTAGCTGTCCATCCTCACGGCTTTGGCTGTTCCAGATGCAGCAGGTGCTGAGATGGGAGGAGCTGTCTCTACCAGATACCACAGGGAACCACAAAGGGCAGTTAACTAGTTCTTCTTAAATTTGCCATTGATATAAGGCACCCAGTCCAGAACCAGTCACCGTCCTGGCCCACACCAGCCCCACGGCACCTATGGCGTCCCACATGCCGGTTGTGGGCATCCAGTTCTTCACCAGCTCCTGGTAGCGTGGGCCCAGGAACCTGGTCAACATGTGGTGTGCTCTGCAGCCCTCGGGTCACCCTGGCCCCGGCCCAGCCATTCTCCATATTTCGTTTTGTGTTGAACTCACTAAATCAGACATTCCTAATTTTTCATCATGAGGAGTCAATAGATAATATCTCTAGTTGATAAATCAAGAGAAAGAGGAATAAGTATATTATATAAGTTTCAATGGTAATCAACAGAAGAATTTAAAAGCAGAAACTGTTAACACCTCTGGATAATGGGTGTGGAAGTGGTGGTCATGGAGGGGGTGGGTGGCAGAAGATTTTGTTTTTAGACTCCTCTGCACAGTCTTACATTTTTTTAACCGTGTGCGAGTATTACTTTTATAAAATAAACTATATTAATTTGAAAGTAGAAAAATATGAAATAAAAAGTATCCCCAGCAATGAGTGATTGCTTAAATAGTCATAAGTAATACTATGAAGCCAGTAGAAAAAATGAAGTACATCTATAAGAGTATTAAGTGAAAAAAAGCAAACTGCAGAACGGTATGGTTAGGATAATACTATTTAGTTGATTATTTGTGTATATGTGTATGTAGGTATAGGTTTTGTGTTTTTTTGTTTGCTTATTTTTAGGAAGACCAGGGATTGAACCTGGGACCTTGTACTTGGGAAGCAGGTGCTCAACCACTGAGATAAACCTGTTCCCCTGTAGGTATATACCTGTTGCCAGATTTCCAAAGTGCTTATACCATTTCACACCTCCTTTATCAAAGTATGAGAGATCATTCCACATCCTCACCAATATTTGATATTGTCAGTTTTTTCCATTGGAGCAATTTAGTAGTGTAAAGTGCTAATTCCTTATGGTTTTTAACAGCTGTGTTGATGTATGATTTACATACCACAAAGTTCATTCACTTAAAGTATACTTTTAAATGGTGTGGCAGTTTGAGATTTATGAATCCTAAAAAGAGAAATGTTATGTTTGTAAACTAATCTATTCCTCTGGGTGTGATACCTTTTAATTGCATTAAATTCAATTGAGGGGTCTTTGATTAAATTACTTGATCTCTTTAGGGCTTTTGATTGGACTATGTCAGTGAGGCATGCCTCAGGTTGACTCTCCACCCCCTCACTGGGTCTGAAATAAATGGACACACACACACACACACAGACTCACTCAGACAGACACAGGAAAAAAGGAAACTGCCATGTTTGATTCTGCCATATGAGAGAAAAGACTCCAGGTTTGCTCACAGCCGAGCTGCAAGGAGAGAAGCCCTAAGAGATAAGCCCTATGCCAGCTTGCAGCTGAAATTGGGAAGAAAGCGGAGCAGCGGAGCCTCAGAAAGGAAGCCCGTAGGGGAAGGCAGAGATGGCCTGCCATCTTGCTTCAACATGTGGCAGCTGACTTTGGTGAGAAAGTACCTCTTATGGTGCCTTGAGATGGACTTTTCACAGCCTTGGAACTGTAAGCTTTTACCCCAGATACATCTCCTTTATAAAAGCCATCCCACTTCTGGTACTTTGCATTGGCACCCCTTTGGCAAACTAAAACAAATGGCTTTGAGTATATTTACAGAGTTATGCCACCATCACTATAATCTAATTTTTCATTTCCCCCAAAAGGAACCTTGCATCCATTAGCAGTTATTGCCCATCCTTCACCCCACATCCTATTCTTCAGCCCTGCAACCACCAATCTACTTTTGTTCTTTATAGATTTGCCTGTTCTGGATATATATAAATTGAATCATACAATATATGGTCTTTTTTGGCTAGCTTCTTTCACTTAGCATAATGTTTTTGAGGTTTGTCCATATTGTTACATGTATCAGTACTTCATTCATTTTATTACTGAATAATATTTGATTGTTTATCCACTCATCATTTGATGGACATTTGAGTTGTTTCTACTATTTGGCTATTATGAACAATGCTGCTATGAACATTTGTGTACAAGTTTTTGTGTGGACATATGTTTGTGTATGTACCTACCTACATAAGAATGTATAGAATAGCTGGGTCATATGGTAACTCTGTTTATCATTTTGAGGAAATTACCAAACTGTTTTCCAAAGTGGTTGCACCATTTTACATACCCACTAGCAAAGCATGAGGGTTTCAATTTCTCCACATCGATTACAGTTGATCTGGTAGGTGCAAAATGGTATCTCATTGTGGTTTTGATTTGTATTTCCCTAACAACTGATAATGTTGAGCATCTTTTCATTGTGCTTATCGGCCATTTGTATATCTTCTTTGGAGAATTCTACTCAAATCCTTTGCCCATTTTTCATTGGGTTATTTGTCTTTTGTTGAGCTGTAAGAGTTCTTTACATATTCTAGATACTAGACCTTTATCTGATAGATGATTTACAAATATTTTCTCCCTTTCTGTGAATTGTCGTTCTACTTTCTTGATAGCGTCATTCGAATCACAAACGTTTTTAATTTTGATTAAGTCCAATTTATCTATCTATTCTTTGGTTGTATATGCTTTTGATGTCATAACTAAGAAATCATTGCCTAATCCCAGTCCCTTTGTTGAATTTCAATTGACTATATATGTACAGATTTATTTCCGGACTCTCAATTTTATCACATTGATCCTTGTGTCAGTAGTTCATTGTGGTTTTAATTTACATTTAGTTTCCTGATGACTAATAATCCTAAATAGTTCCTTCTAGCTCCTTCCTGTCAGTCTTCTTCCCCACCCTTAGACCTAACTGCTGTCCTGATTAGTTTACACCATAGATTAGATTTGACTTCTCTAGACCTTTATATATAAAAAAACACCACACAGTATATACTGTTTTGTGTAAAGCTTCTTTCATTCAGCTTAAGAATTTTTGGGATTCATCCATATTATTATTTGTATCAGTAGTTTGTTCCTTTCAGAAGAAATTTTTGCCACAGTAAAGATTTTCTCATTTATTTCAACATTCTTCCTTTTCATATAATTTCTGTGTGGAAAATCCCAGCCTGTTTTTCACATTTTTCATCTAATTGCAAGTTATTTTAATTTGGGGTATATTTGTAGGTCTATCCAATTTTGGATCTCTAACTTTTCATTTATTCCTGGGTTTTGTTTTTTTATTTAAAGATTTATTTGTTTACTTTAATTCATTTTTACCCTCCCCCCTCGTTTTTGCTGTTTTTGTTGTTTTTGTGTCAATTTGCTGGGCAATTCTCTGTGTCCGTTTCCTGCCCTCTCTTCTCATCCTTGTCCTCCTGTCTTCACCAGGATTTGATCCTGGGAACCTCCGATGTGGAAGAGAGGCATCCTAACGCCTGCACCACCTTAGTTCCTGGTTTTTCGGCATGTCTCGTTTTGGCTCTCCTTTGAGTCACTCTCCTGTTACATCATCTTGCTGCGGGGCTTGGTGGGGCCTGGCGGCATATCCACACGCAGGGCCTGGGGGGCTCACCCGCTCCTGGGGCCTGGTGGCCTGTGCGCCCTCTATATTTTTCTTTTTTTAAAATTTTTACTGGGAGGTCCCGGGGATCGAACCCAGGTCCCTTCATATGGGAGACGGATGCCCAACCATTTGAGCCACATCTGCACCCCTACTATAGCTCTTAAGGTTGACCAAAGATACCTAGAGTTAGTCACTTCCCATACAGGATGGGCATATAATAATTCAGGCTTGGTTTATCACCAGCATTCTAAAAACGAGACCTAGGGAGAAAAACTAGGTCTGGGGACACATGCATGGTTTCTAATATAGCGAATGTTTAGCCTACCATGATTATCAAAAAATCCTGATTTTTATCATGCCCATATAGTTGCCTTCTTAGAGTCTCTTGAAGAGGCATTTTTGAACTCTTTCTTTCAAAGCTCACATGCATTAACATATTTTTACTAGCTGGCTAGAGTGTATATTATCCAAATGTCCTATTTATTCCTCCCTTAAGTTACATTCTTACTGCTGAGTTATTCAAATACACACTTAGTTTAGATTACCTAATAGCTTCTAGAAAATTTGCCAGAATTATTCATGGTATTTAGGGGAACATTCTAGATGGAGAAGGAACCCAATTCCCTCTCTACTCTCTCTTAAGGTGCATTCAACTTTGCAGTTGAGTCTGGAAGCATTAGTTGCAGAAGTATGCATTTGCCTCTCTGGTTTATAACTTCTTATAGAAGGAATAGAAATGCACAAAGAAGCCGAGGTGAGCTTGTGGTATTCTAAAGAACAACTTTTCATGCATTTGGTGTATCAACACCACCCAAACACCCCACATTCCTCCAGCACTTCCCCAACCCCCTTAAAGCTGCTGAAGATAAGTATGTGGTACAGCAATTCTCACCTTTTCCACCTTTACTTTTTCACTCATTCTCCTCTGGTTTCTTTCTTTACTATCCTTGTATTCTCCCAGACAAGGTCTGCTTTGGGCAGAATTTTTAAAGGAATTCCCCTGTCACTCCTTTTGCTGTCTGCTCCCCCTTCTTTACTCCTCTGTGCACACCTCTCCCTGCCTAACCCCCATATGCTAGTCAGGGTTCAACCAGAGGAACATAACCAGTCAGAGTTATATATTAAGAGATTTATTGCAAGGAATTGACCTACATCCTGTGGGGGCTGGCAAGGCAAGTCCAAAGTCTGCAGGTCATGTCGTTAGGTAGGAAAGAAAGGAACTCTTGGGCATGAGCTAAAGCTGTTATCCACAGGGGAGCTTCTTCTTCTTCAGGAAGCCTCAGTTCTGCTCATAAGACCTTTCAATTTGGCACACTCATGTTATCAAGGATAATCGCTCTTACTTAAAATCAGCTAATTATGGACTTTAATCACATCTACTAAATACCTTGGCAACATGAAGTTTAGTGGTATTTGGGTGAATAAATAGGGCCTGTAGCCTAGTCAAGGACCTGTAAAAGTGATCATTACAACCCATGTCCTATGGGGTTTTGCTTTTACGGCTTAATTGGTTATTAAAATGTTAACTGATGGGAGTTGCATGCTTCCCAAGGGTATTTTCCAGAGCCAAAGGAATAAAAAGATAATGAAATAAAAATAGCTAAAGTAAGTATGAGTTGGGTGGTGTAGGGGTGAGAATGAAATGAGATATAAGATGTAGATGATTGGATAATCTCATGTTTATCATTAATCTCAGGTTATCATTTTCATTTAAGCAAGGTTGAAGCCTACTGATTGAGTACTAGAAGAAAAGAATAAGGCTTAGAACAGACTTAGAAGGGGTTGTTGAAGAGGTAGAAGAAGGTCAGAGATATCCAAAAAATCAAGGGAAGAGAGATTTTTAAGAAAGAGAGGAGATTTAGCAGTATTATTGGATGGCTCTGGTTTCCGGGCTTCTAGGTTCTTGGCTTATGTCACATAAAAGAATTTAAGATCATGCCATAGGGTAGGCAAGGGAATAGAGAGTTTATTAAGAAACAAGAAAACGAGAAAAGTGCATGGTGTGAGGCATGGACCACAGGCATACTGCAGGGTGAGTTGGGCATGTGGAGCCCCAGGTCAGGCCTTTTTAAAGTCTTTCCTCCTCCCAGCTTCATAATGTTGGGGTGGGGCCCCAGCTGTTTGCTGTTCTGATTGGTTGCCCCACCTGCCAGTTTCTCAGGGGCTTAGGGGCCAATGGTGAGCCCTTTTGAAGGTATCCAGGGCTTTCCCTTGACCCTGAACAGGATTCTCGTTCCGAATAAGATTCTCATTCCAGGGTCTCCCTCATTCCAGGGTCTCGCGGGATCCCTCAGGAGGTTTCTGGGCAAGGTCTCACGGCCATTTTGTCTGTCACCCATGTTCCCAGCTGAAGAGCTGTGACCCAAATCTTCCCTTTCCCTATCCTAACCTGCTTATCAGTATCAAATGTTATCAGAAGGAAGGAGGGAAACAATATTATTATAAATTATGTTGGTTCCATGGGGAAAGGACTTATAACTTGTGACCAAGTTTTCTACTTTCTATCTTGTTAGGCTATCCCTTCCCAGGTCCTTTGGCTAAAGAAAGCAGGCTTTTCTTGGGGCTTTTACAATTTCTCTACGCCCACTGGTGCAGGCTTCTCCAGTACCCATTATAGGATTTATAGGAGGCAAGATGTAAACTCAGAGAACTCACCACTGTGTTGTCCCTTGAGTCCCAAGATCCCTAGCTGGTCTACCTTCTCTTCACCAAAGTCTTCTTATGCTGTACTCATTCGCAGGAGGAATGGATGGCTATGTGCCAACTTTATCTTGTTGAGAAATGGAAGTATCTACTTTAAAAAAATTGACTACTAGAAAATTTAAAATTACAGGCACTGCTTTTTTTTTTTTCTTTTTTCTTTTCAAAGAGGTGCTGGGGATTGAACCTGGGACCTAGTACATGGGAAGTAGGCATTCAACCACTGAGCTACACCTGTTCCCCTATGTATGGTTTTTTAAATTTAGAGATTTGAATTTAGTTGGTATGGGCTGGGACCCATGCTTTGGTATTTTTAATAGCTCTCAGGTAATTCTAATGTTCTATCAGAAATGAGAACCATATCCAATCTACTAATTTCATAGGTGAAGAAATCAAGGCCCAAGTTAATGAGTTGCTTAAGTTTATCTGGTTAATTAGTACAGAGGCACTGCTTTTTCTTCATAGAACTTATAAGGATTGGTTTTACTTATTTAATTATTCATTAAATATTTGCCTTTCCAGGTGATCCATGAGAGTGGGAACTGTGTCTATCTCATTTGTCTTTGTCTCTCTGGTGGCTAGCACACAGGAGAAGCAAACTACATATTTTTTTAATCTTTAAGGAATGAATGGTGAGTTCATCTGATTTCTGTCAGTTGTTTTTCCATGATGATGTTCTGTTTCTATAGACACTGGAAAGAATTTTTATTGAATGCCCATTATGAGAAGAAAGATA
Source organism: Cabassous unicinctus (assembly GCA_029593785.1). Taxonomy (NCBI): domain Eukaryota; kingdom Metazoa; phylum Chordata; class Mammalia; order Cingulata; family Chlamyphoridae; genus Cabassous; species Cabassous unicinctus. The sequence goes on along the minus strand of JAQZBX010006859.1, from coordinate 28,094 downwards.
ATTCGGGAGAGAGGAAAGAGCATGTACAAACAGAGCTAAGTGAACATGGTACATTTGAGAGACTGAAGGAAATTCCTTCTGGCAGGATGATTCAGTCTGATGGGAGTTGTGGCTATAAAGATGGACAGAGGTTGGGTCATAAAGGGCCTCCTCATAAATCTTGGTAAAGAAATATAAAATTTGTAATTCAAATATATAAGTAAATCTAGTGAAAATCTATTTTCAGCTAAAGTTGCCAAGGTAGTAGAAGCTGCATAGCTAGTTATACATGAAGTTCATGGATTCTTACTTCTGATACACACATTTGTGATACAATTAACTAATAGCAACCTGATAATACTAGAAGCTCTTTATATGTTATTACAAGAAGCAGGCTGTGTTTCTAAAAAGCATTTAGATTCTGTATCTTAGATAATAGCTTACCATGTAGTAAACAATACAGGGAAGCAGATGTGGCTCAAGTGATTGAGCTTCTGCCTACTACATGGGATGTCCTGGGTTTGGTTCCTGGTGTCTCCTAAAGAAGATGAGCAAGACAGTGAGCTGATGTGACAGGCTGGCATGGCGAGCTAACAAAACAAGATGATGCAACAAGAGATACAAGGAGGAAAACATAATGAAAGATACAACAAGGCAGGGAGTGGAGGTGGCTCAAGTGATTAGGCACCTCCTCCCCACATGGGAGGTCCCGGGTTTGGTTCCCGGTGCCTCCTAAAAAGAAGACCAGCACACAACAAATAGACACAGCAAATGCAATTAACGAGGGAGTGGGGAGAAATAAATAAATCTTTAAAAAACACACAATACAAATAGTTATAATCTAATTATGAATAGCTACCTGATAAAACTTTACATTGTTTACTACATAGTAAGCTGTTATTTAAAACATTGAATTTAATAGCTTTTTTAGACACGCTAGTTCTAGAAAATTAAATAATGAAATAAGGATTTTAAATATAAAGGCTACAGGTCTGCCTCCTGTAAAAAGTTTCAAACAATCTTTGAGGTATAACTTAAACATACAATGAAATGTAGTCATTTTAAGTGTATACTTAATGAATTTTGAAAAATGCATATACTAATGTAACTATCATGACAATCAAGATATAGAACTTTTCCAGCTTCAAGTTTCTGTGTGCCTCTGACAGTCAGCCCCTTCCCCTTAGGCCCAGGCCATCACTGCTGCTTTCTCTCACTATAGATTAGTTTTGACAGTTCTAGAGCTTCATATAAATGGAATCATAGAGAATATACTCTTTTATGTGTATCTTCTTTTGTTGAGTAGAATGAATTTGAGATTTCTCCATGTTGCATGTACCAGTGATTTGCTCCTTTTTATGTTGCTTAGTATTTCATCATGTGAATAGACTACACTTTATCTGTTCTCTTCTTGGTGGGCATTTGGGTTGTTTCCAGTTTGGGGACTTTTAAAGAAATATTTCTAACTCATAACAATTAATGCTACCACTTTACTTATCACACAGGAGAGGTGGAGGGAGAGAGAGAGAATAAATGATGGAAGGGACATTGGGGATCTCAGTCCCACTAATAAATCATCTACCCTTTAAATTTGGTTAATATAGAGACTATGGCAGAAGCAGGGAGGACTAGCAATTTCTCCTTAAGCCCTTCCTGTGGGTCCATCTTCCCATTCCTGTTCTCTTCCTCCCTAAACAGGAAGAAAACACAGCTACTCCAGAAGATCTGGAGCAAATGGTATTTGAAAGAAAGAACTCTAAACAGATGAGATACCTAGTTACTTGGAGTTACACTGACTGTGACAGTCTCAAGCCATTTCTTGTTTCTGACACAAATCAGAAATGTAAATCCAGTTGTAAGGCCTGAGCAACTTTGAGGGAGGCCTTGCTGAGGAAGAAAAGACCATCCTATTGGGAGAGAACTGGACCTCATCCAGTTCACACTCATTCTCTCTCTACCTTCCTTTCTCCCATTTTCTCTCTTCTCTTTCCCACTCAGCATCTGTCTTGTTCCAACTGTGTGTACTTCATTTTTTCTTACGTTTCCCCTTTCCCCATCTCCTAGCATACTTTTGGGAGTGACATGAATGCGCATGTTTTTTAATGTAATTTTTAAAAGCAAGCATCCATCGATTCTGTGCAAGACTGCTAGATGCTTCCCAATATCTGTTCCTCCCTTCTTCCCAATGTTTTCCCTGTGTACATGGTTGTTCAGTGAAAGACTACATTTCCCAGCCTCTCCTGCAGCTAAGAATGGCGTGTGGCTAAGTTCTGTCCAATGGAATTTGAGTAGAATGGATATGGGCAATTCCAAGTCATGGCCTGGAGAGGTTGTGTCCTCTCTCTCAGCCCTTCTCCTTCATCCTGCTGCCTGAAACATGGATATAGTGGGTCCCTCTGGGACCATATAAGCGAGGTCCACACCCAAGAATGCCAGAGCTACAAAGGAGCCCATGTCCTTGTATGTATGAGAGAGATTTTTGTTTGGTTTGAGCTGCTATTACTTTGGTCTTTGTTATAACAGCTGAATATATATCCTAGCTAATACAAATTCTACAATGGGCAAGAGACTGAGCAATGCAATGAATGTATAAAGATGAGTGAAACAAGTCAAGTGACCCAACTTGACAGTACATGACCTGTGAGAATTCACAACTTAGTTGTGAAAGAGAGATACAAACTTAATAACTATAATACAGGGTAGTCTATGGTAATTGCTTTATTGGAAGTACAAACAAAGCCCTGTGGCAGAGATTAATTCTGATTCTGGTATTAAGAAAGACTTCCTAAATAAGGTGACATGCAATGTGGGATTTAGACAATGACTTGAATTCTGATAAATGGAAAAGGATAAATAAGGTATTCCAGGCAGAAGGAACAGTATGTGTAAAGGCACAAAGACTTAAAAATGTACAATACCCAGAAAATAACCAGCAGAAAAGACAGAATTTAGAGGAGGAATAGCTCAATTAGGTATGGACCAGACTGTGATGGTCCTTGAATATTATATTAAGTAATTTGATTTTGAACGTGGTGATTTGAGGTGCTTATAGAAAGGATGGTCTGCAGGCAGCAGGAAATTAGATTTTGGTATAATAACTCAAGTCTTTGAGATGTTTGGCATAAGTAGTAATCATAAGGACTATGGAATTGAATGGCTCTTGCTGTGTGCTACTGAAGTGTTGGAGAAAAAAATAATGGAAGTCTGGGGGTGATTAACTTCCAATGTAAGATGAAATGTGAAAGCCAGAGGATATCCTTAGCAGCATAGAATTAGAATCAAATCCTGCAGCCACTTGGCAGCAAAATTGACGATCAGGCCCAGGACTTTATAAGAGTAGTAAAACTCCAGGTAAAAGTGGATTCTCAACCATGCCAAGTCTGTTACACCAAGGTCAGGGGATCTTGATTGGGAAGGAGTGGGACCCTGAGACTTGAGATGGAGCTATCTGGGTTGAACTTGAAAACCGTGGATCCCAGGATTCCCTTGGGCCCCTAGGTTTGAAGAAGTAGCCCATTCCTTCATGTTAAAGGCAAGTGGGGGAAGTGGATGTGGCTCAAGCAGTTGGGTGCCCGCCTACCACATGGGAGGTCCTGGGCTCAGTTCTGGTGCCTCCTAAAGAAAATGAGCAAGGCAGCAAGCTGATGAGATGGGCTAGCATGGCAAACTGATGCATCAAGACGACGCAACAAGATGACGCAACAAGACGACACATAGAGGAAACACAACGAGAGACACAACAAGCATGAAGCAGATGTGTTTCAAGTGATTGGGTGCCTCCATCCCACATCAGAGGTCCCAGGTTCAGTTCCCCGTGCCTCCTAAAAAGAAGATGAGCAGACACAGAGCACATAACAAACAGACACAGAGAGCAGACAATAAGTACAAACAACAAGGGGAGGAATAAATAAATAAAATAAAAAAAAAAAAAAAGGCAAGTGGTCCCTTTTTACTTGATGATGATGTAGAGGCCTTTGCCTTGTAATATAAAATGTCCCCAATCCCTAGAATCAATCCCTATCTCTCTTCTTGGTCACCAGACCAATAACTACAGTCAAGTGACAGGATAACCCAGGACTTTCCTTAGTTGCCAAGGGAGGAACTGGACCTCATACTGAAGGAGCTGCAGATCTAGCCAAGATGTTTTGGCTAGATCTGGAATTATATTTTTGGAATTCATAATTACAACAAATTGCCCAACTGCAACACTCCACCCTCTGAATTCCAAAAATACATTACAATATTCAAAAAACCTTAAATCAGTAACAATTCAAGCACAAAATCCTATCATAGGCAGTTTAAAGAAATACAGTTTGTCTTCAGGCAAAATCCCCTCTGCTATAGACCT
>JAQZBX010006859.1:11344-23667 GCA_029593785.1 Cabassous unicinctus | reverse complement strand
GAAAACCCACCTGCCAACTATGTTCTGCAAGAGGGCCTGGACAACATTCCATTTACCAAAATGATAGGACTGTGCTGGTGAGAGGGGCACCAGAATCTTTGAGAAACTCAGTGGTGACTATCTTCTGTAAGCCAGGGCTGTTGGTAAGGTATAAAATTATTAAACTCAGTTCCATGATAGCCATGGGGATGACAGGATCCCAAGGTAATAGAGGCCAGGTGATAGCATTTAAACTATCAGAAGCAAACTATGTGCAATTATCATAAGGCTATGAACAGAAAGGCTAGAGAGGCAGCTAAGGGAATCTGTCAAACAGAGCTGTGGAGATGGTTAAAAGATTGTGGGTCTGGGGCAAGGTGGATAGACAGCCAATAAGAATATTGCTCAATCTATAAAATAAAAAAAAAATCAAAGATGGGCGATCCAGGAGGCTGAGGGCAGTTTCCCTAATAAAAAGTCATGATTTCTTGTCCAATACTTCAGTTTCCTGGGGCTGCCACAACCACGCACCACAAACTGCATGGCTTGAAACAATAGAAATTTATTATCTATAGTTCTGGAGGCTAGAAGTCTGAAATCAAGATGTCAGAAGGACCATGCTCCCTCTGAAGTGAGTAGGACAAATCTGTTACATGCCTTTCTCTTGGCTTCTGCTGATACCTGGCAATCCTTGGCATTCCTTCATTTGTGGCTGTTTTAGTTTGCTAAAAGCTGCCTAAAGCACTATACCAGAAGTGGGTTGGCTTTTACAATGGGGATTTATTGGCTTGCAAGCTTAGATTTCCGAGGTGGAGAAAGGTGTCCAAATCAAGGCATCAGGCAATACTCTCTCCCTGCTCTCTTCCTGAAGACCAAAGACTGGCTGCGGGCTATCCTGGATTCCTCTGTCACCTGGGAAAGCACATGGCAGCATCTGCTGGTCTCTGCCTTCTCCTCTGGGCTCCGTTGCTTTCAGCTTCTGGCTGCTTTATCTGTAGCTATCTCTCTCGGCTTCTATGGGTTCCTCTCTGAGCTCTTGGGTGTCATCCCATTTATAAAGAACTCCAGTAAGAGGATTAAGATCCACCCTGGGTCATGCCTTACTGAGGTGATCTAATCAAAAGTCCCTTAACTGGAGTAACCTAATAAAAAGTTCCCACCTACAATAGCTTCACACCCACAGGAAGGGATTAACCCTAAGGACATGATTTTCTAGGGTCCATCCAGCATCAAACCGTCACAGTGGCATCAACTCTGCCTTCATTGTTACATGGCTGTCTTCTCTCTCTGTATCTGTCGGTGTCTCCTCTCCTCTTCTTAAAAGGACATCAGTCATCCTGGATTAAGGGCTCACCCTACTCCAGTATGATGCATTTTAACTTGCCTAATTCCATCTGTAATGACCCTATTTCCAAATAAGGTCACATTCTGTGGTAGTGGGGATTAGGACTTCAAATTACCTTTTGAAGGACACAGTCCAACCCATAACAGCCAATTTCTGTGGAGGCTCCCTTCATTACCTGCTCTGCAATAATGGAGATGGCCTCTATGGTAGGCATAATTAAGATGGCTTCTAAGAATCTCCCCCGCCCCGGTGTGCGTGTCCTTTATAATCTCTTCATCTTGAGTGTGGGTGAGACTGAAGCTGATGGATTTTGCTTTCAAGATTAGGTTATATCAGATACTGACAAAGGTAAAGGGCTTTTACAAATGTAATTGAGCTCCCAAATCAGTTGACTTTGAGTTAATCAAAAGGAGGATTTTCCTTGGATGCTGTATCCTAGTCCTAGGGTTATGATTGCTCCCTATATCTGCTCTTCCTGTGTATTTTTAAATCAATGTTGTTGATACATATTAATAAAGCATACACTCCATCTACACTGTACAATCAATGGTATTTGGTATAATCACATAGTTGTACATTCATCACTTCAATCATTAGAGCATTTTAATTCTAGTAATAATAAAAAACAAAAACCAGACAAACAAAAAAAGCTGTACTCCTTAATAACCACCTCTCAATTTCTATATGCTTCCTCTGCATATATAGCTGCTATTCTGTTTCTGTCTTTCTAATCCAGGGGTTCTTAACAAGGGGTCCGTGAGCTTTAATTGAAATAAAAAAAAACAAAATTATTCTTGTGGGGACATGTTGGTGCGGGTGTGATATATTTATTAAATAATACACAGTATAGTGTGGACTTAGTAAGGGGTCCATGGTTTTTACCTGACTGGCAAAGGGGTTTGTGGAACAAAAAAGCTTAAGAACCCCTATTCTAATTTATTTGTACTTATATTTTGTATAGATACCAACCTATTATTAACACCTCGAATTAATGTGGTACATTTGTTACAACTGATGAAAGGATATTATTGTAATTGTACAATTGATTATAGTCCATGGTTTATTTTGGTTTAGTGATCTCTTTATTTCTTACTAACCACTCCTGCATTACTCCAATGTCTATTATAGATCATAATCCTTTAAGTTTTCCCTATTCAAATTATTATGTGGTTTCTCTCTCCTGATTGGACCCTGACTGATATACCGGACAAACCTGGAATCATGGATGGGAGGGGGACCCTTCAGTGAGGGGCTGGGGCCAGAGAGGAGAACCAGTCACTTCCAGTTGCCATCTGAAGCAGAGGGAATTGGGAGAAATACCCTGATTTCTCCTTTTACTCTCTCTTTTCAATCTCCCAATCTCCAGTCTCTATGAGTGCCTCCCATTGCCCAAACCTAGCTGGAAACTACCTGACACCAGAACCAGGGAGCTCAGGCCCCGGAGGTACAGAGCAGAGCAGGGGATGGAAGAGGAATGGATATGAGAGCAAATAGGATTGGCAAAATCCTGCAGTTCTTCTTGATGTTAAGGATTTAGCTCTACTAATTTTATGACGAAATACAGACAGACTATATTTTATTTTTAAGTAAATCTCCCCCTACCCCAGCAACACAAAAGAAAATTTTCTGAAACCTTAGAAGGAAAAATGACATCCTGAAATCTTTAGCTGTTAATAAAACATTTTGCCTTTAAATCTGCTCTTTCATCTACTAAATTAAATGAGAAGTTTAGAAAAAAATACTTTAAGATGAAGGCAAGTGAATAACTAATTTTAAAGACAGCCCCTTCATAAAATAATTCAAAGATGTTGATAAGAAATTTACAGGAAGGCCAGACTAAGGCAATAATTTAAAAATAACTTGATCCACTGGCATTTTTAAGTTGAAAAAGGAATTGAAGACTCGGAACTCTGTATTATTGACCTCATCACTTCACAAAAACATTGAATTTTTATATATCATCTCACCATCTAGTCTGAAGAAACTTTGGAAATTACTCATATTTAGCAATTAAACACTTTGAAAAGAACATTGTAAGAAATGACTATTTTGTAAAGCTGATGCAAGTACTATTTTTAGCAATTTTGAATGAAGCATGATTAATTTATCCTGGCTAATTTAACTAAAACTAACTCAAAAGGAAAGTTGAGTATTGGAGTTATTTATGCTGCCCATAATCATTAAAATCACACTTTCTGCATCACTTAGAAAGAGAATAAAGCAATATTGATTGATGACCACTTTGATACATACACAGTAAGATTAAAAAAGGAATTTTATGAAAACCCCAATGTGGAAAAATCACTGTCTTTTGAACAATGTAAGGATATGAAAAGAGAATTTTAAGAGGATTTAAAGTTCTTTGAATGAATACAAATTTGGGCACTAGGTTTACTAATGGTCCAGAAGTACTGATGATATTTCAAATGATTATCAGTCAGTATTATACATGTTCATTTATTGTCAGACAACATAATGTTAAAAAAAAAAAAAAAAGAAATTTGGGGGCATTTTCGGGACTTGTGAATTGTCCTGAATGACATTGCAATGACAGATACAGGCCATTGTGTATCTTGTAATAACTTAAAAAATGTGCAGGGGAGAGTGTAAACTACAATGTAAACTATAATCCACGCTTAGTGGCAATGCTCCAAAATGTGTTCATCAATTGTGGCAAATGTACCACACTAATGAAGGATGTTGTTGATGTGGGAAAAGGTGGGAGGGCTAGGGAGCGGGGCACATGGGAATCCCCTATATTTTTTATGTAACATTTCTGTAATCTAAGTTTCTTTAAAAAAAAAAAAAAAGTATATTTTAAAAAAATATGAAGAAAATAAGATCCCCCTTTCCACCACAGAAGCAGAATATTGAAAGTGGTATTTGATGTAAAGAAGACATTGGTGTCTGTGTTGTCCTTTCTACTTCACACCTTGTTCTTCTAACTCTACAGGTCCAGAACTTCAGTTGCTACTTTAGTCAGTAGAAATTTATCCGTAAGAAAACTAGTTTATTATATGATATTGATTTGTACAAAAGAAGTGAATTTGTAGTAAAACTCATCATTGCCAAGCCCTCTCATATCCATTTAAATCATTTATTCTCTCATCCTACCAGGGAAGTCTCATTAAGAAACCACATTAAGGTTGAAAGTTTACTTAAGAAACCTAAAGTTCACTTAAAAAAAACAAATGAAGGCTGGTGAATATATGTAATCAAGGCATTAATAACAGAAATAATATTTCTTCTGGCACACAATAAGTGCTCAGTCAGGTTGCTATTATTTGCAACAGTGCTTTACAATTTACAGATCCTTTTCATATGTATTATAGGGTGTTTGATTTTTCTAAGAACTATGTTAAGCAGTGGGTCCGGTATTACCATGCCTCATTTACTGAAAAAAAACAGAGGCTCAGATTAAGTGATCTGGCTGAAACCTCATAACTAATATAGTCAACATCTATTGTTTTTGGTGGCCTAACTTCCTTCCTCCCTTTAGTCACAGGATTCTGATTTTCCTTTAAGGAACTACTCCTGTGCCTTCCTACAACTCTTAGCAGGACCTTCAGCCAAGGGACTTTGCCTCTCCCTGTTACAAGTGACCCAGACTGGCCCATCAGGGTCCTCTATAGCTGCCTGTCTGCCCCCTTCCTTCCTCCCTCCAGATGCTGATGCTGGGATACAGGTGGGCATGTGGCCCAAGTAATTTAAGTCTTTTTAAAGTGACTGAAATGAATGCTAAGAGTGAGTTGGCCTCATTCAGGAGCTGTAAGGACCGTGAAAACCTGGAGCCATTTTCTAACCACACTGAGAGGGCTTGAGTGAAGCCAAAACAGGGAAAAGCAGAGTGGAGAACCAGAGGGAAAAAGAAGAGAAAGAGATTCTGGATTTCATCTAAGGAAATGGATTTAGCTATCCCTGAAGTGAGATCAGCTCCTGGACTTTGCAGTTCTGAGAATTAATAAATTACTTGTTTTGCTTAAGTAGATTTGGAGTTCTTCACTTGCAACCCCGAATTCCTAACTAATACGGCTAGTGGATGTCTTAGCTGGACCTTAAACATGGGTCTTTTGACATCAAATCCTTTGCTATTTCCACAGCCATATACTTCATAAAGGTGTCTGTAACTATAAATGTCAAAACTAATCAGGTGCTTCTGTGGGAGATCTGAGAACCTGCCCTCTATTCATGGAGACACATTATCCTAGGTTCCCTTCAAATTCTCTTTTAAAAAGTTCTGTTACCTGCTGTTTTACACACTGCCTCAAGAAGAAAGACTCTAATCACTGGCACCTATGATAGTCAAAGGTGCTGTCCACAGACATTCTGGTTCTCCTGCTTTCTAAGCGCCTGCTAGGATGACACTCCTCTGCCCCCTTGAAGTTGGTTGTGGCCATGTGACTGGCTGTGGTCAATGAAATGTGACACGAGTCACCTCTGGGTGAAAGTCTTCAAGAGTGAGTGTGCAATTTGCCTTGTTTCTTTTTCCTAGTGCAATGACTGGGGATCTTCTTGATGGTGGAGGCTCTGTCAGCTTCGGTCTCTGAGTGAAGAGTTTGTGGAACAGAGCCTTTCATAAGATGGGCATGTGCAAGTGTGCTAAACCCGAGAGATGCCCTGACTGATACATGTTTATTGATACAGCACCTAAGCTCACCTTGAACAGGCTTTGCCTCAAGTGGCCCTTGATTAGCATAAATAAAAGAGAGAAGGGAAACTGAGTTTCAATCTGTCAACTAAATTATTTTAATGATGATTTGAAAATAGAAGCTTGAACAGAACTTGGTTTGTATTTCCACATGTAAAATGTTTATAATAATTATGTGCATTTTCTGAAAATTTCAAAAGCCATTGCTTTTGACTTCTGCATATATTTTACTAAACTTTTTGTTGGCAGGGTTACGAGAACATGTTGATGAAATAATGCATGTAAAAATAGGTTACATAATACAAGAAAGGAATGATGGAAAGTGTAGCAGAGTTGCAGTGGGTGGAATTATTTTAACACTTTGCTAATGTGAAAGAATATTCCACATGTAAGAAAGAGAAAGATGGGTTGTTTGAGAAAATATTATCTTTTCAGATTGGTTAACCATAGACAAAATGGCAAACTGGTTTTCTTTAATACCCCAACTTCCCTGACTTCCTGCTTGCAATTCCTTTCCTTTTTATTGTTCTAGGACAAATTCCTGCTTCCAAGAGTGTCACCCTATGTGAATGTTTTCATATTCTCTTTAATCCACTAGAAGGCTACGGTCATGAAGGGAAACATTTCTCCTTTCCCATAACTTTTATCTGTAACCCCTGAAACTTCTTATCTTTCTCTCTCAAATCTTGTCTCCTACTTCTCAATTCTTTCTTCTGATTCTGGATAAGAATTGAGAGATAAAAGGGAGGGTAAAAGTGAATTTCTGTGAGAGAAGTAGGTCAAACTGGGAATAGATTTTTTATCAAATCATAGCACATTCTAAGTATAGGGCATCCCTCATAATTACAGGAAAATAAAATATTCATGGATTAACATTTACGTTCTCTTTAATTGAATCTCCTACCTGTCTTTTCCCTTTTAGTTAGCAAAAATATAGGACATAGGAAAATTGAAGAAAAACAGCAAAACTGAAAGGTAGAATAAACAGTTCTGATGTATTTATTCCATATTTGCTCTTCTGTCTTTTGGATTTCAAGGTCCCATAGGATATGGCCTTATTTTCTTTCTGTTCTGAATATATAAAGTATTTGACTCTGGTTATTGTTTCTTTGAATTTCTTTGAACTAACTTCTTCAGAGCTATATGATTACATTATCTTTTATCTTCTTAAGTTCTTTTGGTCTAAAAGACTGTACATCACCCTTCTTTACTAGGGTTCTTTTAGTAACCATTTAATCTGTTAGTTTTGTCTTCCTCCTAAAACAGTTAACATCTTGAGGCCCTTGAATCTGAGGTATATTTTGCTACTATGGTGTTCTTTCCTCCCTTGAAGTCTTTCCTAGTTTTTCTCTGCTGATTATACCCTACCTGTCCTTCAAGCTATGGCTTAAGTTTCATTTCCTCTATTAAAATTTAAAAAAATTCCTCTAGTTACTTCCCAATTATACACTGTACAACTGCACATCTATGTTAAGCTGAATAATGGCTTCCTGAAGATATCTCTATTTGATTCCCCAGAATCTATGAATGTTACCTTACATGACAAAAGGGACTTGGCAGGTGTGATTAAATTAAGGCTCTTGCTCTGGGGCAATTATCCTGGATTATCCAGTTGGGTCCAATGTAATCACAAGGATCCTTACAAGAGGGAGGGAGGTAGGAGGATTAGAGTAGGAGAGAAAATGATATGATTGCGGAGGGGGGGCAGGATGGCATCAGTCACGGAATACAGGCAATCTCTAGAAGCTGAGAAAGCAAGGAAACCGATTCTTCCCTAACGTTTCCAGAAGCAACGAGCCTGTTAGAACATTGCTTTTAGCCCCTTCAGACTGGTTTTGGACTTCTGACCTCCAGAAGTGTAAGATAATACAGTTGTATTGTTTTAAACCACTACGTTTGTGGTAATATGCTACAGCAGTAATAAGAAACTAATATAATGTCAATATGTCCTTTACACTTCTTAGGTCTGTGTCACATAATTTAGCACTTTACAATCATGCTCACTAATTCTATGTATAAATGATAGGATGTAACTTCCTGGTGGACAGGAACCAGGATTTTTACCTCTTTTTAAACTCCAATAGTGCCTAGCCCAATCTTTGGTACCCAGTCGCTTGGAGAGGATTATAACTTTGGTGTATAAAATGGAATGGCCACTACCAGTGGGAAAAAAAGGAGATTTTGAAAGAAATGAATAGTAACACAATGAACTGTATTTACTTCCTTGGCATGGAATCTATCATTTTGCTTTAGAGCTGTGTGTCAGAGTGGTGTTCGGTGCACAGTAGCTGCACTTGATAAACTGAACTGAAATACGTGTGGTTAAAAAAAGGAAAAGGAGAAACAGAAAAATAAGATGGATCTGGTAGAAAGTCCTCCTTGTCTATTTAGTTGATTGTTTCTGTCACATTAAGTAAAATTAAAATGCTAGAAAAGAACATTCATCAAGTTTCTAAGATGAATTTTTCCTTAAGGCAAAATTGAAGAGAGAGAAAATGATAAAAATAGACAAGGTGTGACAGTTAAATTTCATCTATTAAATTCAAATGACTAATATGTTAATTTATGCAATATGCTGAATACTGCCTTAAGAGATAAAGGAGTTACGAGACATCTCATAGGACATGGATCTTTTCTAAGGAGCCTCACTACCTGGTTGGACTGATTTATAATCAGCTAAGGTTACCAGGCAGGTTATCATTAAGTGCCATATTGTGTAATGCAGATTTTGGAGATTATAGATATTTGGAATTGGGGAATGGAGAATCAATCAATACTTCATTTATTCATCAAATATTTATTGAGAAGCTATCGTGGTTATCTGTGAATGACAGTTTCTGTAAGGAGATTGCAAACTAATAGAGAAAGTAAACAGAAATTTCTGACTAATACAAGGATGAATGAAGTGCTAAATAGCAAGAAGATGCTTTGCAATTGAAAGCAGGCTATTACTGTACTTCTGAACAGATGGGGAGGGAAGATTGTGAATGATTTTGAAGTAAAGGTATTATTTAGGTTGGGCTTTGAAAGATGAATAGGGCTTTGAATAGAATATTCAGGCTGTGGCATTAGCAAGCTCACTGCACACACGAAAGGGCATAGTTCTTTGGAGAATGCTTGGCTGGGACAAAGAATGTGTGCAGGGTAGTACATTGGTTTCCTATTGCTGCCATAACAAACCACCACAAACTTAAAACAACACAAATTTCCTGTCTTACAGTTCTGTGGGTTAGAAGTCTGACAAAGGTCTCACTGGGCTAAAATCAAAGTGTCTGCAGGGCAGAGTTCCTTCTAGAGGCCTGAGGGATAAATCCATTTCTTTGCATTTTCCAGCTTCTTGAGGTCACCCACAACCCTTGGCTCATGGGCTCTATTTTCAAAGCCAGCAGTGTTGCATCTCTGACTATTCTCCAGTAGTTACTTCTCCCTCTTGACTAACCTCTTCTCTTTTTAAAGACCATTGTGATTACACTGGGCCCACTTGAATAATCCAGGATAATCTCCCTATTTTAAGGTCAGATGATTAGCAACCTGAATTCCATCTGCAACCTTAATCTCCCTTTGACATGAAACCTAACATATTCACAGAGAAGTGATTTAGGGATTAAGGCATGGCTATCTCTGGGGGGTGGGGAGGAAAGGGCATTATACTGCCTACCTTAGTTAGAAAGGAGGAGCTAATCTTGACAGGAAAGGAGGCTAATACAAGGATTACAGAAGAGGAAGGGCTGTGAATGCCATGCTAATGACAATGGGAAGCTGGTGCAAGTTTCTTAGGCCTGACATAAATTATTTCATTTTTTGAAGACAGCTCTGGCTGTAATGTACAAAACTGTTTGGACAGGCAAAATCGTGGAGCAACATTAAAAGGCCACGGCCAAGTGACAGAAGGCCTATGGTAGGGAGGGCAAAGCTGATCATTTTAGTTGGTCTAAGGCTGCATCTGCCTATTTCTAAGTGTTTTTCATCAAGATTCGTGACATCATTCCACTGGATCTCAGCAAGTGTAGTTTCCGGTCATTTGGCTGAATTTATCCAGTAGAAAAAGGAAACCTTAAATCATTCATCTACAATTAAGGGTGACAGGAATCGTGGCCAACACCCAATTAGCAAGGCTGAAGCTCAAAGAGAGCTACACCTCGAATTTTTTAATGGTCCAAATCGCCGGGCAAGCACGCAGTTTTTTTTTTTCTTTTTTTTTTTTTAAGGGTTTTCTTTAACAGGACAAAAATAAAGTTGGAAAACTGTGCTGCGTTAGGGTTGAAGATGCATTTTTGACTGGGCTTCAGTGAACAAAGCCTGACTTGTCTCTCGCGTCCAACACAAAGCTCTGCCTACCGGAGAGCAGTACCTCCCCGCCATCACGGCCACAGGGTCGCAGACTTCCAACTGCTCACAGACCAGCCCACTGACATCCCTTCCCACTCCCGACAACGACGTCAGCGCGGGGGTCCCCAGAGCGCCGAGAGAACTGGCCCACGGTCACGTGCCCCGAGGCCGCCTTATTCCGCCTCCGTCACTTCCGGGTGCGACCAGCGCTTCTGTCCGGTCGGGCGCTGGAGGCATTGGGTGCCACCTTTCTGCTTCGGACTGTCCAGCGGCCTGCCCCTTTCTTGTTCCCAGCGGGACGGACATGAATGTCCCTGGGCCGGAGCCCCCGGACGGGGTCCTGACAGGGCCCCCTGACGGCCTGGGGACGGGGAAGACGCCGTCGGGTGCGTGCTGTCGGGCGGGGTGGGGGGAAGGGGCGGGGACCGAGGGACCCGGGTCCGGCTCTTAGTGGGTTGGATGCCTGGGCAGTTCGGCGAGAGGAAACTGTTTTTGGCAGCTGCGTCCACCGGGCTGATCGGGCGCTCCTGGAGCTGGGAGCCTCGCATCGAAATGGGGAACCGCGCCGGCCCTCCTGCCCAGGGATGGCCGGCAACCCAAGCCCGGAGAGGAAGCAACGCTTGGGGGTGGGGTTTGGGGGGCGGGGGGGGGCGTTGATGGTGAATTCGGTTTTAGTTTGCTGGATCCGGCGAGTCATTGGCTATTCGTTATTCGGTAGTGGCTGGGCATGAACTTGTCAGAAGGATGACGTGATTGTAATTTAGAGAATCGATGTATCCGATATTGTCCGTCCACTCACGAAATGCTGTCTTGCTTGGTGACATTACTGTATCTCTATTCCTCCAGCAATCTTTCTCAACCCAGATTTCAGGAGAGGTTTGTCTTAAGGCGCTAAGGCATCCATTGAATGCAATCAGTTAACTTGCTATATGCAACTAGAGCAGGGCTTCTTAACCTTTTTTTATTCCACGGGCCCCTTTACTAGTCAGGTGAAAACTAAGGACCCCTCACTAAGTCCACACTATACTGTGTATTATTTAATAAATATATCATACCTGCATCAACACGTCCCCACAAGAATAATGTTTTTTTGAATTTAAATTCAAGCTCATTGACCGGTTGTTAAGAACCGGTGATCTAGAGCATACCCTTGAGAAATGAGAAAATAATCACTTATTTTCCGTGTTCTATGGTTCAGATAAGGAACCCTACACGAGAAAGCCTGCAGGGCTTTGGATGTGCCATTTCTTCTACCTCCTGTTCCAGAAATATAAGGGTTACCCCGAAATAGTGCCCTCAGCACTATTTGAGGTCATGCTTTTCCTCAACGATCTCCCCCTTTAAAATCTCGTAAGTTGTTTCTATGACTCCCTTGTATATATTTGCAGTTTGGGACCATCTCCTAATTCTTGTTGCTCCTCCAGTCTGTTTGCTGGATGTCTTGACATGGTTGTTCTGCACTAATCTCACATACATCATGTGCAAAAATAAAAGCAGATGTCTGATTTTATTAGTGGTGCCAAGTCACCCTCATTTAAAACTTCAAAATCACTTTTGACCCTTCCCTTTCTCACCTGTTGTCGCTAGTGTAGGGGATTCTACTACACAGTTTCCACCTGCCTCTTTGTATTTTTGCTTTTAACAACCACTGTTGTAAGGTAGTCCACCTCCAGTCTTAATCTTCCAACCCATCCATCTCACTGCTGTCACATCACTGCCCCAAGACAAAGCTCCAGTCATGTCACTCCCTTGCTCAGAAACCTTAAATGGCTCCTCACTACTTACTGTACAGATGCCCAGACCCATTAGTTTGACATTGAGGCACCAACACAGGGGCCACATGGTCTTATAACTCACTGCTGTATATAACCCATGCTTTAGCATTCCTAAACTATCACCCCTTTCCAGAGCAATCCTATTTTCCCATCTTTCCTCATACTGCTTCCTTTACCTAAATTACATCCCTTCCAGTCCTGTTTTAGAATTCCTACCCATTTGAAAATAGTCCTCATATATATGTGT
>JAQZBX010006859.1:0-11244 GCA_029593785.1 Cabassous unicinctus | reverse complement strand
TGATCTCACTCCTCTTCACAGGAAGTTACTGAAAAGAAAAGTCTGTGCTGTTTCTCATTCCTTTCTGCCTATTCATGCCTTATCATAATCATCAGGAGCAGTATTATAAAAAATTTTTTTAAGCATACATAAAAATAGAGCGAATAGTACAATGAACCCCATATAGACCCATTACCTTTATCTTCAGCCACCATCTATTTTTTGTCATTCTTGTTTCATTTAACTGCCTCCAGTCCTCAGACATTATTAGTGGGATTGTAAATTGGTACCAACTCTTTAGAGGGCAATTTGGAGTGTCTAGGAAAAAAAAAAAGTATAAATCCTTTTTCCCAGCAATCTACTTCTAAGAATTTATACTACAGAAACAGTGATACTGTGCAAAGATAAGCAAGGAAACTAACTGCAGCATTGTTTGAAATAGAAAAAAAACCAAAAAAATACAAAAAGACTGAAAAGAACTCATCTATAGGGTTTCAACAAGTTATAGTAGATTTCAATTCTGTTAAAAAGAATGCATTAGGGAAGTGGATGTAGCTCAAGTGGTTGAGAGCCTGCTTCCCATGTATGAGGTCCTGGGTTTGAGCCCTGGTACCTCCTAAAAACAAAACAACAAAAAAACAACTCTCATTGGGGAGCGGATGTAGCTCAGTGGTTGAGCACCTGCTTCCCATGTACAAAGTCCTGGGTTCAATCCCTGGTAGCCCCTAAAAAAAAAAAAAAAATGAATGTATTAAATCCATATATGTTGAAGTCTAATTTACCTATTTTTTCTTTTCTTTTCTTTTTTTTTTGGCTCATGTTTTTGATTTAAAGTCTTAAGAATCCATTGCATAATAGTAGATCCTGAAGATATTTTCCTCTGTTATCTTCTAAGAGTTTTATAATTTTCATTCTTATATTTAGGTCTTTGATACATTTTGAGTTAATTTTTGTGTATGGTGTGAGGTAGTAGTTCACTTTCATTCTTTTGCGTGTGGAAATCCAATTTTTCCAGCACCATTTGTTGAAGAGACTATTCTTTCCCCATTGAGTGGACTTGGTGCCCTTGTCAAAAATCGGTTGGCCATAGATGTATGGGTTTATTTCTGTGCTTGCAATTTTATTCCATTGATCTATATGTCTGTCCTTGTTTCAGTACCATACCATTTTGATTACTGTTGCTTTGTAATAAGTTTTGAAATCAGGAAGTGTGAGTCCTCCAACTCTATTCTTTTTCAAGATGTTTTTGGCTATTCAGGGACCCTTGCTCTTCAATATGAATTTGATGATTAGCTTTTCTATTTCTGCAATGAAGGCTCTTGGAATTTTGATTGGGATTGTGTTAAATCTGTAAATTGCTTTGGGAAATATTGACATCTTTAACGATACTGTCTTCTAACCCATGAGCACAGAATATTTTTCCATTTATTTAGGTCTTCCTTAGTTTCTTTCAGTAATGATTTGGAGATTTCTGCCTACAAGTCCTTTACATCCTTGGCTAAATTTATTCCTAGATATTTTATTCTTTTAGTTGCTAAAAGAATTCATTTAGTAAATGGAATTGTTTTGTTGGTTTCCTTTTTGGATTATTGCTGGTGTATAGAAATAACACTGATTTTTGCATATCGATCTTGTACCCCATCACTTTGCTGAATTCATTTATTAGCTCTAATAGTTTTCTTGTAGATTCTTTGAGGTCTACTTATAGGATCATGTCATCAGTAAATAGTGATTGTTTTACTTCTTCTTTTCCAGTTTGGGTGCCTTTTATTTCTTTTTCTTGCCTAATTGCTTTGGCTAGCACTTCCAGTACAGTGTTGAATAGCAGCAGTGAAAGTGGGCCCATATGTGTTAATATAGAAAGATATCTAAGATATATGTTTAAGTAAAAAGTTGCAGAACATTATGAGTAATATTTGCATGGTTATACAAAGATGATTTCTGGAAGGCTATGTAAGAAGAAACTCCAGAGTAACTCCTTCTGGAGTAAGGGGGTGATTAATTTACTTTTCAGTTTATGCCCCTCTCTGAAGTGTTTGAAGATTTTATGACGAGTAATACTTAAAAAACAACAACAAAGAGATGAAAATTCTATCTGTTTTTCAAGCCTTGGCTCAAATCCCTGCCCTTCCTTTAGGAATGCTTTACAGAATTGCCAGGTGAAAGTGATCTCTCTCCCCCTGAATTTCTATACCAGTTTCTGTTTCTCTGATGGCCCGTCTCATATTCTATGAGTCCCTTGGATTGAGCTCTTCCAGGGAAGGTAATTGCCTTATTTATTGTTGTTATCTCAGAGTCTAGTATGTAATATAGATGTTCAGCAAATGTTTCTTGTATGAATAGGGTAGGGACTCTTATCTTAAAAAAAAAAACAAAAAAAACTCCTATGTTAAAATACCATGCACTTAATAACTAAATGTTATGTTAAAATTTGAGTAACTGAGACTATTCCAGTAATCAGAAGATTGGGCATCCAGGAGTTAAAATGTGTATATATTGTAAATGTCATGTATTAGTTGTTATTCTTTATAGTTGAAGTATCCTTATTGGGTGGTTCTATCTGTATACCTGTAATATTTATGTTTCCTAGATTTGCTTAAAGAAAGTTGCTGCTGTTTGTACCATTACTGTAATCAAGCCTTCAGCAATATCACCAGATAGATATAATTTATTCACTTCCCATTGGTGGCACAATATCCCTAAGTGCTTCACTTTTCCCATTATGTTTTAATTTTATTTGTGGAGTGGTTTGGTTTCTAGTTTGCTTATCTGTTTGAGTGTAGCCTTGTGTTTCAGTCTGCTAGGCTGACGAAATCAATATACCAGAAATGGGTTGATTCTTACAATGGGGAATTATTGGCTTGCAAGTTTACAGTTCTGAGGCTGAGAAAAATGTCCAAATCAAGGCATCATTAGGTGATGCTTTCTCCCCAGAGACAGGCTGCCGGTGATCCTGGATTCCTCTGTCATATGGTGTATTAGTCAGGGTTCTCTAGGGAAATAGAATCAACAGGAGAGATCTGTAAACAGTATGAGATTTTATAAAATTCTCTCACATGACTGCGGGGATGCACAAGTCCAGATTCTGCAGGCATGCTGCAAACCATTGGCTTCAATGAAAGTCTGATGAAGGTCCTTGATGAGTTCCTGGGAGATGTTGGCTGTCTAAAGATGGGCTGGGAAACTCTCTGAATGCTGAAATTACTTCTCCTTTTAAGGCATTCAACTGATTGGATAAAATATCACTCATTGCTGACAGCAATCTCCCTGGTTGATTGTAGATATAATCGGCCATCTATGCAATAAACTCACTGATGACTAAAGTCCATAAGTGTCCTGTATTACAGTTCTCCCAGTGCTTGCTTGACCAAACAACTGAGCACAATTACTTGGCCGAGTTGACACATTAGCCTAACCATCACACATGGTAAGGCAAATGATGGCATCTGCTAGTCTCTCCCTTCTCTTCTAGGTTTCATTGCTATAGCTTCTTGCTTCCATGTCTTTTTTCTCTCAGCTTTCATGGCTCTCTCTCTCTCTCTCTCTGAATTACATTCTCTTATAAAGGACTTCAGTAAAAGGATTAAGACCCACCTGGGCCATGCCTTAATTGAAGTAACCTCTTCAAAAGGTCCTTAACTAAAGTAACCTAATAAAAGGTCCTACTTACAATAGGTTTACAATAGGTTTGCCAGCATCCATGGGGACAATAGAGGCCAGGAGGTGGCACTTAACTGCCAGAACCCAAGAGGCCACAATCACCAACCAAGAGGCAAGGTTGGAGAAGCAGTCAACTGGGCTTTACAAGCAGGGGTACTGGAAATGGTTAATGGAGCATGGCAATGAACATGGGTCCTGCTTAACATTTCTAACAAGGGTCTACAACCTTTTTATTTAATAGGCCAGGTAGTAAGTATTCTAGACTTATGAAGGCCATATGCTACTGGAAATCCTGGACTCCTCTGTCACGTGGCAAGGCATATGGTGGCATCTCCTGGGCTCTCCCTTCTCCTCTGGGCTTCTTTGCTGCCAGCTTCCTGCTTCCCTGGTTCTCTCTCTTTCATTGTTTGAATTTCATTCTCTTATAAAGGACTTCAGTAAGAGGATTAAAACCTACCCTGGGCCACACTTTACTGAAGTAACCTAATCAAAAGGCCCTTAACTGAAGCAACTAAAAGGACCCACCCACAATAGGTTCACACCTACAGGAATGGACCAGCTTTAAGAACATGATTTTCTGGGATACATACAGTCTCAAACTACCACACTTTGAGAATTCCAAAGTTTATTCATGTGTTTTTCAGGGTTAAAAAAACATACTATTTTATTTAGATTTTTCTAAGAGCTTAAAATTTTGAATACGATAGCAAGCCATTTTTAAAAAATCTTGCAAAAATGTAATCTGTGGTAAACACTGTTCCTGGAAGTGTGCTATAAGCAATGAGTTGTGATAAGTGTATTCTATATAATCTAATTGATGTTACTGATTATTTCCAAATTATGATGGAAAAGAGGTGTTTCAGAGTTTAATATTAAATTTAAAATGCTCTTAGAGTACAATTTTAGTAATTACTAAATTAATAAGTGACCATTTCACTTATTTTTTCTCATTCTAAATCACTGATTCTAAAATCTTAGAAACCTTTAATTGAACCCTATTTATAAATTGTTTTGTACTTTCCTTAGTAAGAGCAGTGATTGATGGATATTCATTTTAAACGTTTTTAGATGCCTGGCACAATGATTACACTTTATTATACAGAGGGAAAATATGAGGCATGGTTCCTGGCCTCAGGTATAATTTGGAAGACAAGATTTACACACAAGATGATTACTTATGCACTCTTTTCTATGGTACCTTAAGGTGCTGAATCTTATGAGAAGAGAAATACTTAGAAAAATCTCTCTTCTTGTCCCTAACAAATGACAAAACAACCTCCCTTTCACATGCAAATAATATATCAAGTTGTATGCAAAATAAATATTGACCCATATTTTTGCTTTCATAGAATTGAAAAAAAATTTTTGACACTGCATTTTTGTTTATAATTTCTGCATGCTTTTGAAAGCAAGAATGCTTTAGTTCAGTGATTGTTACTCATTTTTAGGCCTCAGACTCCTTTAAGAGTCTGTTGAAAATTATAAAGCTTCTGCCCTGAAAAAATATACATGTTCAGAATTTTGCATATGTTCATGTTCTTTTGCTTTATGCCAGTTCCTGTTACTAAACAGTTTTCTTCTGAACCTGTTTTTCAGAAGAAGCCCAGAAGAATGCCTGTGTGCCTGTAGTTGGGACAGTGGGTGTGTGCTCTGAAACCTACTGCTACCTTCCTTCTCTCCTTCCTGCCTGTTTTCCTTCCTCCCCACTTGTAGTAACTGTGTAGTTTACAAGCTTCCTAAATTTGATTTCTTTGCTTGAGGATAGGTTTAAGTGACACTTCTCCAGATGAAGGGTTAATAGAGGACTTGACTGTAGAAGACAAAGCAGTGGAGCAACTGGCAGAAGGATTGCTTTCTCACTATTTGCCAGATCTGCAGAGATCAAAACAAGCCCTCCAGGAACTCACGTAAGCTAACAGAAAACCATATGTGCATTCATTTCCTCTGTGACATAAATCAGAATTTACTGTAGAAGTATAATTGTTTACTGTATTAAGGTATAATGTGTAATATTTAATCATAATTGAGTATTTCTATATCTTCAGTGATAACAAATGGTAGTAGAGGATGTACATAGTTATCTAAATGTGAAAAATGAAATGAATCCTCCTAGAATATTTGATCTCTTCTAAGAAGTACTCCTCAATCTTATCTAGATTCTGACTTGTTTTGGTGTTTCACCATTATTTAATGAAGGTATTGCCTATTGGGGGTGTTGAAGGATAGATATACCCCTCTTTCTGAGTAGAGTTGAGAAATTGCCTCCATAAAAGTCATACTTGTTTTAGTTGCTGGTTCAAATGAGTTGTCAAAGATATGTATCTTTTTCAATATTACCTATTTCATTTCCAGTAGATGGCTCTATTCGTTAAATAAAGGATAGAAAGATATGTTACGAGAGGAACAGGGTAGAGTAGAGTAGAACTTAAAGTATGATCAGTATATAAAAATCATATCCTCAGATTTTATCCCCTCCCACCATACACATCAGACTTAGCTTCTGTTCCCTCCTGGGCAGAACCTCTCTGGATTGCCCATACTGGCTATCATTGCTTTCTGTGGTGTTCAGCTTTAAATAGGCTGTGAACTGCTGCTGCTCTAAGACATCCCCTTTGAGAACTTCTGGAAGTTGTTCACGATATCCCTTTATTTTCCTTTTGATAGCCATGGGATCAATAGTGATGGCCCCTTTTTAATTTAATTTTATTTATTTTTTATTTTTTTCCCTTTTAAAATTTTTGATATTGGTAATTTGTGTATTTTCTCTCTTTTTCTTGGTTGGCCTGGCTAGACGTCTATTAATATTATTGATTTTTTCAAAGAACCATCTCTTGGTTTCATTGATTTTTCTCTATGTTCCTATTGTAATAGCCTGCTTTTGCTGTCCTGCTGGGTACTCCTATCATCCATTCTGAATTTCACCTTCTCTGGTCTCTGATCAGAGCTGGAGAGACAAACTTGTGACCTGTGGTGTATGCAACACACAGTGCTGGATGGTGGAAATGTTGTCATTGTCCTTCATTGTTTTCATTGCTATTCTTTTTTCCTCACGGTTCTCTATTTAGCACAGTAAATATGCAAATAAGTAACCTCTTGTTGTCACTTAGCTCTGTGATCCTAACATTGGTTGATCTGCAGAATACCAAGGAAGCTGGCTTCTCTTCTGTGTTAGATTTTTGAATCAGAATTTTAATGAGGACCTTTAGAAGTTACCTGGTCCAACCTTCTTACTTTATGGATGAGGAAATTTAGGCCCAGAGAAATAAAATGAATTTCCAAGATCACACAACTGATGGTAGGCAAGAATTGCTACAAATAACAAGTAATAAAATAATTTTAAATGATTTCCTTGTTTTAGTTATTAGAGTCTGAAACTGAGTCAAAAGTAAAGACATTTAGCTATGAGAATGTAGTTAAATATTATTTTGAAAAACAGATTATGCTAAATCAAATAAGCCTTGAAGAATCAATACATTTCCACTTAATTTCTGACCTTTAGCATTACCAAGATAAATATGATTCCTTTTAATGAACCAGTATTTACAGTATATAATGTTTATTTTGGCTATGTGCTTTTGTTTCAGACAGAACCAGGTTGTATTATTAGACACACTGGAACAAGAGATTTCAAAATTTAAAGAATGTCATTCTATGTTGGATATTAATGCTTTGGTAAGTGTGCTTTAGTTGATGTAGCTTAAAGATATTTTGTTTTTAAATAGCTAGATTTAGCCTCCCAACTGAACTTTGTACTTGAGTATGTTTAGGATCTTTTCCTCTAATTTTTCAAGTTTATGTTACTAGAACTTCCATTGTCTTTATTTTTTTTCCCATTGTCTTTAATTGTTATCTTTCAAATATTGAACTTGTAATAGGAAATTTAACTCATTTATGAAAGTCTGGAATAGATTTGCCCATAATTAAAGACTTATGAAAGAGAATTGAAAGTAAGGCACTATTGGGTACTATTTTTCCCTTTAAAGAAAGGCCATCTCTGTTTAGCTATCAATTTACGTCTTTTTTTGTTCCAAATTAGTATTTTATTTAATTGTATGGCATATCCACAATGCTGTAATAAATCAACACCATGGACTGAAATGGACTCTTTGAAAATGATTAATTATATCTTTCAATATATATGACAGTAAAATTCTATCGTAATCTCAATAGCTTTTGATAAGAGGAACTGATTCTTTTTATTTTAAGAAATAAGGAATTAAAAAAATTAAAAGGAACTTGTGGCTACCTTCTTCCGCCCTTTGAATGTTAGAAATGGCTTGGTTTGCGTGATTTTGTGGCCATTCATATATACTTTAAAAAAATGGACTTTCCATTGGGCAAATTGGCGTATTAATGCTTTCTTTCTTTCTTTCTTTTTTTTTTTTTTGCATGTTGTCTGGGAACCAAACCTGGGACTTCCCATGTGGGAGGCGGGCACTCAACTGCTTGAGCCACATCCGCTCTCTGCTCATTTTTGTTTTGTTTTGTTTTTGCTCATTGCTGCTTGTTGTTTGTTCGTTGTCTTGCTTGTTGTTTCTGCTTGTTGTCTGCTTGCTGTTCCTTCCCATACTTGTTGTTTGCTTGTTGTTATTGTTGTTTTTGTTCATCAGCTGCTCGTTGCCTGCCTGTCCTCTCTAGGAGGCACAGGGAACCGAACCCAGGACCTCCCACATGGGAGGTTGGCACTCAACTGCTTGAGCCACATCCCCCCTGCAATGCTTTCTTTTTATAATAAGCAAAAACAAAGTCCATATTCTCTAGAATTAGAGAGTGGGCTGTGATAGTATATGGAAAAGCTTTCTATTCATTAGTTCCTAACATTTGGTGAAGGAAGTGGGCAAGACTCATCAGTCTACTTTTGTCTTCCCCACTGAGTTCATGTTGCAGCAGAATGAATGAATGTTGAATGAATGAACCAAGTAGAATTGATACTTTTGCTTCACTGTGAAGGGACAAGAACGAAGACTTCCTCTTCTTTCTTAGCCCAAGAGTGTTTTTGATTATCAGCAAGGAACTTCAAACTGGAAGGCCCGAGAGATTTAAAAAGGGCATGTAAACTTTAGAGCTCATCAGACTATGACTTTACTGGTAGCCACATTAAGGTTGCTAATCTCTCTACCAATACATCTCTCATTTCTTCTAAGTCCATTAATTTGCCTGAGAATGAGATGTTTTTTTCCTTCTCTCCCAACTACTGGAGCCTGTGCCAACCTTCTTCTGTCTTCTCCTGACATGGGACTTCAGTTTAGACCATACAGGCTGGCTGTGATGTAAAGTCTATCCTTAGAACTCCTTGGGAAGAAGAATTCCTCATCATGGTCATTCTGCTTGGTCTATCTTCAAAAACCCAAGGAATGTGACTAAACTTGGTCTACAGTCCTTTCAGGGCTTACAGTTTTTTAAATGGGCAGAGACACTTTATTTAAATTTGTCCTATGAACCCTGGCTGGGTCTCTACCTTGAAAAGGTAGTAGAGTGTTTTACTTTTCTTGAATGGGACTGATAGCATTATTGAATAGTTGAAATTTTAGGATTTTATTGCATAATTTGAAAGCAAAATGTCTGTATACAATATAAACTAAATGTCTGCTGTAAAAGTTTAGTAACTTTTTTTAGATCAATCTGAACTGAATCAAGAATTTAAAAAATGCTGCTAATAGTTTAAATCGGTTTTGTGTTTTGGAATTAAAACATGGGGATACTTAAGATTTTAAAAAAATTCATCAATTTAGGAAGAATAATCTGTAATTTAGGCATTGACTTTTTAAAATCAATTTTGATATTTCAGCTTATTTTAACTTGAATTTTCATTTACTTTTCCATATTAAGTTCACTGAAGCTAAACACTATCATACCAAATTGGTGAATATAAGAAAAGAGATGCTGATGCTTCATGAAAAGACATCAAAGTTAAAAGTGAGTTTAAAATTCTTCTTTCACTTTCTTTAGAAGAGGTTTAAGCTTTTGTTTTTCTTCAGTATTAACTTTTTGACTTTTTATACATCCATATACAATAATATACTTAATTTGTAGTATATTCTTTTCTTTTAAAACTTGTCCATTTTTGAACCCCACTCTGGATTTCTGTACTAATAGCTGGGCTTGTAGATTACATTCTCTGGATATGTAGCTGCAATTCTCATTTAATAAGAACTTGAAGTAACACATTTTTAGATTACCCAAAGCTAATTTAAAAGTTAAATATGAAATTTACTGATATGTATTGATTATCTCAAATCAAAGCACTATTACTTTTAACTAGGCCATAATCTAAACTACTTGATTGTTCTTTTGGCTTTAAAAAATTTTTGACACAGAAAAGAGCACTTAAACTGCAGCAGAAGAGGCAGAAAGAAGAGTTGGAAAGGGAGCAGCAACGAGAAAAGGAAATTGAAAGAGAAAAGCAGTTAACTGCCAAACCAGCTAAAAGGACATGAAAGGTTGACTGTGTTTGTGTGTGTTTCCTTTCTCTACCCCATATTATTTGGATTTAAGATGACCTAAGTGTAGACTGATGTTAAGGTAGTGCCTTATACCATTGTGTTACTTTTTTTTTTAAAAGGAGCTACCTGGGATTGAACCCGGGGCCTCATACAGGTGAAGCAGGCACTTAACCACTGAACTACACCTTCTCCCCAATTGTGTTACATTTTGAAATCCATTTCTCAGCATTGCTGGGTCTCTATATCTTCATTTCAGCCACCCAACAAGCCTTTTTTCTATAGCAGACATAATGTTACTTGGTTTTGATACTTATCTGTAATTTTTTTTTAACTTTTGTTTTACTTAATTTTAAATTTCATTGTTTTGGCCTTGAATCATTTATCAACTGAAAAATGGTTTGATTGTTATAATAGCCTACACTCTACATGGTTAAAAATTAGTATAAAATTTTTAACTTCTTAATAGGTGTAGATTTAAAAATTCCAGTTTCTCATTTTAGGAGTTGACTTGCCTTTCTGGTACTACACGCTGGTTTTTGGTAATTGCCTTTTCATTGCTTGGTTAAGAAAAAAATGCCAAATGTTTAAACACATATGCCACTGGAACAGAGGTGGTATAAACCTTTGTGAAGAACATGAAGGAAAATGGGTACACGTGAAATAACAGCATCTTGGATGTAGGATAAGGGAGCAAGATGCCACATGGATTCCACTAACCATATACTCTTTCTGCTTCTTGGGCTCTGAAGCCACAATTCACCTTTCTTGTTGTTACTTATTTCTTATGTAGCTTCTGGGTTCAAAGTAGGTTACATCTGTTCCTCAGATTTTCCTGGGCTTGTGGAGCTATCACATACTCATGTATGTTTAAATATTTGTATTACTTAATAACACTCATGACACACTAAGATAAGGTGATGGACCCAGCTTTCCAATGTGAAGGCCTATTCAGTAGTTCTATCTATCCTCTGACTTGCTGTGTGGCCTTACATATAGTTACCTTTTCTGTGCTTTTAAAAAAATTCTAAAGTGGAATGATCTATATCAACTACCTACTTTATAGATAATGACAGGAATGGCAGAAAATTTGTAAATAGCTTCTTCACAGAAGAAGGCATCATGATACCTTTAGTGTTTTCTAGAACTCCCCCCCCCCCCCCCC
>JAQZBX010006858.1:0-52022 GCA_029593785.1 Cabassous unicinctus | reverse complement strand
ACATGGAGTGCCGCTGGGAAGTGGTTAGAGTTAAGTTGGAACCATTTCCTGAAGAGGGCTATAGGTTATGCTAAGGAATCTGGGCTTTATATGATTTCCAAGCAACAGAAAATCAAGAAGGGAATTCCGGTGGTGGGGTGACATGCTCATACCCCTTGAATCATCCCAACTCTGCCCTGAGTGACCTTGGGGGAGTTATTTAACCAACTGTCTTATCTTTAATATGGGGCTAATAATAAACCCCATGCGTTGTCAGGATTACATGCTTTCCAGCACACAGAACAGCACTGTTATGGGAGTAAGCTGTGTCCCCCAAAAAGATATGCTCAGGTCCTGATCCATGGTCCCATGAATGTGACCTTCCTTGGAAACAGGGTCTTTGAAGATGTCATTAGTCAATATGAGGTCAAACTGGATCAGGGTGGGCCCTAAGCCAAAATGATTGATGTCCTTATAAGAGGAAAGATTTTTAGACAGACAGGCAGACACAGAGGAAAAGGTCATGTAACAGAAAAAATTGAAGTGCTGCAGCTTCAAGCCAAGGAACTCCTACGATTGCTGGCCAACTCCAGAAGCTCCCCTGTGGGAGTCTGAGGAGCGTGCCCCTGCTGACACCATGCTTTTGGATTTCTGGCCTCCAGAACTGAGAAAATAAATTTCTGTTATTTTAGGGTACCTAGTGTATGATCCTTTGCTATGGCAGTCCTAAAAATAGAAGACAAGTACCTGGCAAGAGAGGGAAAGACGGAGGAAGGTGGAGAGGAAAGGGGGAGGTAGGGGAGGAAGGGAAAGAGAAAAAAGAAGGGGAGAGAGGCAGCGAGGTAGGAGAAGGAAGGAGGAAGGGAGGGAGGAAGGGAGGACTATGTCACTGGAAAAATAAACCCAAAACGGATTTAGAAGAGACCTCTTGAAGAAGAAGGGATGCAGCAGTGGTTGTCACTGCAGCATTCAGAATATTCCAGGTCATCGGCAATGTCGTGCCT
This sequence comes from Cabassous unicinctus, assembly GCA_029593785.1. NCBI lineage: Eukaryota > Metazoa > Chordata > Mammalia > Cingulata > Chlamyphoridae > Cabassous > Cabassous unicinctus. Next base: position 51,039 of record JAQZBX010006858.1, on the reverse strand, counting down.
CCTGAGAATTAGTGGGCTTCCTGAGGAATTCATGTTTCCTTTTTTGGTCTTATCAGAAGCTCTTATCCTGGCTTTTCTCCACCATACCCCTCGTCTCCCTTCCTGGAACATAATAATGTCTGCCTGACTGCACACTTAAAGTTCTTACAGCTTCCTTTTGTCTACACTTTTATGATATCAAATAAAGTAAGGCAGACCAAATATAGGCATGATCATGTTGAAGATTATATATTTCATCCTGAATGTTTCTTGAGGTACATGTAAAAGAAGTTAGTTAAGTGCAAAATTCTACATATTAAATTTACCTCAAAAAAGAAAAAAACAACAACAGAATAGTTGCCTACAGCGAGTGATACTCACACTTTTACCAAATCTCTATAGATTAGTTCACAAACCTTGTTCATTCTCAAGCAAGAGGCCGTTTGGGCTACCACTATGGCTACGAATACAGCCGTTCAATGCCCAAATCTATGAGAAAGGACTCCTGAAACAAGTCAACCTTGTTACAAAGAACATGGGTACTGCTGTCCTGAGGGTGGGAGGAAGGTGGAGGGTAAGGATTGCCATACTTTGCACAGATGAGTTGCTGATAATGAGGGAGTATGGCTGCCTGAAATGCTAAAATTTTGCTGGGGGTTCGGATCCAGAGAAGGGAGGGCCTTTTTGCCATTTGTCTGCCCTTGAGGATGGCACTGTCTGACCTCATACAAGGGCATCTCTGCACAGTAGGTGAGAGAGAAGCAACCTTCTCCTGGGCAGGCTTAGGGAGAAGGCAGAGAGGGAAGACGTTGGAATTAATGGAGTTTGTGGTAAGGCAGGGAGAGAGCTTGGATCCTCTTCCTATACTATTGTCACATCTGGTAAAGTCTCTGATAACAAATGTGCCATTGAAGCTCATATTTTTACTAATAACAATGTTACTCTAATTATATAGGTATATCAAATTAGAATATGCAATACCACCGACATCTGCATGTTCCACTTGGAAAGAGACACAGAACTGCATTAATATTCAAGCACATGAAAAGCTGTCTGGGATGGCAATGTCTAGCCCCTTCCATGATATGGAATTGTCTGGAAGGAAGCTGCCCAGGCAGGATTATATTTCAAGCTCCCCTTGTACTCTGGTGTAATCAATGAAACATCGTGTAAGCGATGGTGCCGCATCCTTGCTGGGGTTTTCAGAAGTGAATGTAATGCACCCTCTTCACTATCTAGTTACCCTTCTAATGTCCAGAAGTAGAGAGTTCAGGTCTTAGGTGATTACAGAGCTGTGCCTGGGTTCTAGAGACACCACATGAAAGAAAGCCCTCCACCAATAACTACCAGTATGAGACCGTTACATAATTATATTAGTTTTCTGTTGTGTAATAAATCACCACAAACTAAGCTACATAAAACAAGAGCTATTGATTAGTTCCCACTTCTGTAGATCAGAAGTCCAGGCATGGCAAGCATGGGTTCTCTGCTCAGGTCTCACCAGCAACGTCCTCATCTGTAGGCTTGCCTAGGCACATTTCTGCTTCCAAACTCTCAGACTGTGGGCAGAATTCAGCTCCTTGCAGCTCTAGGATTGAGGTTCCACATTTTGTTGATGCTCTCAGCTGCGGACCTCTCTGTATTCCTAGAGCTGCTGCATTCCTTTGCCCCATGGCCTCTTCCATCTTAAATTCAGCAACAAACTATCTCCTTTGCAACAAAACCTTTTCACACTTAGAATCTCTGAATTCAGGAAGAACCTCTTTTAAGAATTCACTTGATTGGGTCAGGCTCTCCCTTTCTTAAGTCAACTGTGCCATATAACATGACCTTATCACAAGAGTACACTCTATCACAAACAGTCCCAGGGATTATGCAGGGTATGTAACCTTGGGGTGGTAATCTTGAGGTCAGTCTTAGAATTCTGCCTATGACAATTTTCAAAAATAAACTTCCATTGCTTTGAGACACTGGAATATGGATGTTTACATTTGTTTCAGCAGCAAACATCATTCAGACTCCACATCTGTCTTTTTGTTTTTTTATTTTTTTTTAGGAGTTACCAGGGATTTAACCCAGGACTTCATACATGGGAAGCAGGCACTCAACCACTGAACTACATCTGCTCCCCAATGAGAGGGTTTTTTGTTTGTTTGTTTGTTTGTTTTTAGGAGGTACCGGGTATCAAACCGGGGACCTTGTACATGGGAAGCAGATACTCAACCACTTGAACTATATCCACTCCCCTCCACATCTGTTTCACATGAAAATTTTGTTTCAGTTTATAGTTATGGAGAAATTAAAACAAAATCACTAATATTAAATACAAATTCACTAATAATTGTTATGGTAGCAAACATATATTAAGCACTTGTGATTCATCTGCTATTATAAGCACTAGTTATCCCAGAGATTAAGAGATTAAGATGAGAAGTGATTTCTTGCCTACATATGGCAATGATTACACTGTCAGAGTCAAAATGTCTAATAATAATTGCAAAGAATATTCAGTTGACTAAAACCTATCACCGACTCTCAGATATTGGTTTTACAATTGATTAACTTTTGTTTTGTGTAGAGAAAAGTATCCATGTGCAAACCCAAGTAATTTAGATCATAGAATCTTGGAGATGGAATGGATTTTAGATGGAAAAACTACCTATGTGATATAGAAATTCCATCTGAAATATCTCTGAGTGGTACATCTAAAATTTTTCCTTGAACATGTTTAAACTCTAGTTTGCTATCTCACTTATCAGTATTTTAGAGGCAGTGTTGCAAACTCACATGCTAGAAGGTAGAAGTTTGACCAGATCTTCTCATTTTTTAAAAAAGATAAAACAGAAATCTGAATTATTTTTGTACTATCATATGATTGAAATGTTTTGGCAACTAATGTGGATCTCAAACACTCTAGCCAACATTGCAAAGGCAGAAAAAAGAAAATGTCTCTAAGTAGGAAATAGTTCATGAGCCATTAGTGTAATTAGTGTGTGGTTATATTATTATAACCTTGGCATTATGGTTCCATGATTTTGGCAAAGCAGTGGACTTCCTTAATTCCTGTTCTCTGCTTTAGTACCTATCAGCTCTGTGGATCTTGGGCATAGTACCTACCATGTCTAAGGGCATTTTCCTATTGTATAGAATGGGGAAATAAGAGAGAATAATTTAGTGGTACATCATGAGAAGTAAGAGATGAGCTATATAGAGTGTTTATCAAAAGTGATTAAGACTCTAATGGCACAGCAACAATCCCCCAAGTACAGGGACAATGACTAGTGAAGAAGGATGGTCCATTGATGGGCCTTTGATATTGACGACTAGGCTTATGACCCTTTTGCTTTTGAATTTGCAATTTGGCCTAGTGTTGTAGGGTGCCTAAGAGTTACCTCCTGAGAGCCTCCTTCTTACTCAAATGTGGCCTCTCTCTAAGCCAAACTCAGCATGTTAATGCATTACATTCCCTGCAGCGAGGGACATGACTCCCGAGGATGAGCCTCCCTGGCACCAAGGGATTACTAACCAAGCACCAGCTGGTGATACAACTGGAAAAAGACCTTGAATAAAAGGGGGAAAAGGTAAACAAAAATGAGTTTATATGGCTAAGAGACTTCAAAGTGAGTCGGGAGTTCATCAGAGAGGTAATACTTATGCACATCTCAGCAGGATCTCATAGACAGTCAAAGTGGACACTACCCCAAAGACTGGGACTCCTGAAGACTTCGGAGACACCCAGGTCCTGCGGTCATGGCGGATAGATCCAGAGTTTGGTGCCTTGCCAGTGGGCCCTGCTTTGGAGATTGTGCCCCCCCAAGTGTGACAGAGTTGGACTCAGATGTGACTTCTCTACACATGCATTTTCTGTCCCTTTTGTTTGGACCTATAGTTGGTGCTGGAGTTGGTAGGTGTATGTCCAGGAGACTTAATCTCTGGGCTGTCCATGTGCTGGCTGGGCTCTGAGCCTCAGAGGAGTTGCAGCACCTACTCTCCAGTTCATTGGACTCACGCAGGACAGCTGATAGGGAAGCAAGGAATTGAGAGAGTCTACAACTGCAACCACACCAAGGAACTGAGAGAGTCTACAACTGCAAGCAAGAGAGTCCCATCCATCTGCCATACGGGATCGAAGACCCCTCTCAATTAGAGGTGGAGTGGGCATCACCATCCCAGTATCCTCAGGATTGGTGAATAAAATATGGACTAGAGTAGAGTTACTGGTAGTCTACTACAGACTTATTGTGATTCTAGCAATGAAAGAAATTATATCATTGATGTGGAGACAGTGGCCAGTGGAAGTGCTGAAATCAGGGAAAGGGAAAAAGAGGTATAATAGGGGGCATTTTTAGGACTTGCAATTGACCTGGATGACATTGTGGTGACAGACACAGGCCATTATATATCCTGCCATAGCCTACAGAATTGAGTGGGAGAGAGTATAAACTACAAAGCAAACCATAATCCATGCTCAGTGGCAGTGCTCCAAAATGTGTTCATCAATTGCAATGAATTTATCACACTAATGAAAGAAGTTGTTAATGTGAGGGAAAAGTGGGAGGTCTGGGGAGTGGGGTATATGGGAATCCCTTATATTTTTTTACGTAACAATTTATGTAATCTAAGTATCTTTTAAAAATAAATAAAAAATATATTTTAAAAAAGTGAATAAGAGGGGTGCAGATGTAGCTCAGTGGTTGAGCACCTGCTTTCCATGTATGAGGTCCCAGGTTCAATCCCTGGTACCTCCTAAAAAAAAAAAAGTGAAGAAGAAGTATGTATGTATATATATCAAGAGCTCAAAAGTTAACTAATATTATTAAGGCAAATGAATATGATACAGGGCAAAATTTTTAACATTGAGCTAAGATCTATGTCTATACCTGTCTATTTCAGTCAGAGAGCTAAGCACTTTTTGGAACAAAAAAGAAAAATTCTAGTTTTCTGGAATTGAAAATATATTGAGAAAAATTCCTTCAAATATCAATAATGGGCAAGTTCTTTTGCAAGTAGGTTATTATTATTAATTTTTTACCAGAAACATACCTGGTAAATAAGGCAGGAGGTGTGTCAAAATAAAATCACTACTATTTTAAGAACAAATGTTGCTCTTAACCTTGATTACACATGAGATTTACCTGGAAAATGGGTTTTAAAAATGCAGATTCCCAGGTTACATCCTAGATACTTAAATCAGAATCTCCTGAGGTAGGATCCAGGAATAAACATTTTTTTAAAGATTCTTCACTTGATTCCAGTGTACAGCTAAGTTTGAGAATTACTGTTCTAAAATGAGACTGTTTTTCTTTTGTGTCTTATACTAGCCCTGATTCCTATGAGAAGTCTCAAAAATGTGTTGTGCAATTATCAAGCCACTAGAATAAGTTTCCCTTTGAAAGAGACCAATAGAAAGTTAACAAATTCAGAACTAGAAGGGATCTTTGATGTATTTAGTCTGTACACTAATCATCCACTGGTATGTTGCTGTTCAGAAGGATGATCCTCAGACCACGCCCTACAGGCTTGTTAGGAATGCAGAGTCTCAGGCTCACCCCAGACCTACTGAATCAGAATCTTCATTTTAACAGAGTTGCCAAGTAACTCCTATGCACATTTAAGTTAGAGAAGCTCTGGTCTAGAACACTGCTTATGAGTGAAATGGATCAGAGATGAAAATTACAGATTTTCACTTGCAGCAAAAATGCCTCAGATAAGAAATGGGATTTATTCTTTCAGTTTTGAAGCTATTTCATAATATTTCAAAAATGTTGGTGGTCTCTAGAAGCTCCAGCTTCTATCTTCCAGCAAAAGTTGCCTCCTTTCCTTTGTTAGACACATAACGATGGGGGTTCCTCTCTTCAATCAAGTCAGGGGTTGATCTGGGCTAGAAACTTGGTAAGAGACTCATTCTATCTGTGGCTCATTTCTGTTCCTTGTGTGAGGCCCTCCAGGGCTCTCAACTGAGAGCCTGGTCAGTTTTTGCTTCTCAACCCTGAAAAATTGCAGGAGATTCTCAGAGGTTTTCAGTGTGCCCCACAGCTTCAGAATCTGCCAAATGTCTATAGAGAGATACCAGTCATGAGCTTAGTCCCCTTTGGTCTCCCAAATTTTCATTTCAGCTCCATGTGAGAACCAAAATATCTGCTGTTTCCTGGTCTGCCAGCTGTGAACTTCTGTTCAGCAAAGCCTTGATCCTCAGTCTTTAGCTACAAGGAGAATCTGAAAATGCCCATATGTGAAAAATGGTGTTTTAAGAGCCCTAGTGTCAGTTTGCTACTCCAACTAGAGTCTGGTTGTCTCTTGCCTGATTTTCAGCCCTTCTCTGGTTTCCTAAGCCCTGTGAGGTTTTATTCCACCTTTCATAAGCTTTTGGCCTGGTTTGTTAGTCTCCTGCAAAGCCTCAGAATTCAGCAAAGGTCTTCTAAGGAAAAATGGCCATGTATCTGAGGCCGTTGAAGTCTCAGTTTCACACTTCATCCAACACAACTGCTAAAAGCTTCATTTCCCAAAGTGCAGCAGTGCTGTATCTAGGCCAAGGCTTATTCCCCAGCCCACATTCAGAAACAGCAAATGACCTAGAGGAAAAATCACAGGCTCCAGATAGTCAGTTTCCAGATAGTCCTTTCTCTTCTGGAATTTTAGTCTATGCAGATCTTATAGCTTCCACAGCTCACTGATGCCTCAAGATGTGGTTTTTGTAATCTGTCTGGCTTAAGTGTTGTCAGAGGGAGCATTGCTTGCCCTACCTACCACATTCTACCTTGTCATATAAGTCCTATATTGAACTTTTAAATCTGAAAGTGATTGGAAAGCTGAGGAGTATTCCAAAGATGATGATGTTAAGGGATGAAAAATGATATTCAATAGAGCATAGTTAAATGTGGTTTGAAAGTAAAAAACAAAAAAAAGCCATGATATGCTGGTATCTCAACTGAGTTAAAGTCTTTAAGTCTTTGATAAACTAGTTAAATGCATAACCATAGTTTTCTTTTGGTAAAAGCAGAGTAACTCTGAAGCCTAAGCACCAACCAAAAATGACCCAATAATTAAGTGTGAGATGTTGTCTTGGTCTTTACTAGACACATACCAAATTACATCCACAAGAGCATTCATTGGACTTCTCTTTTAGTTTGGATGTGTCTAATCTTGGACATGTCTAGATGTTTCCCGTTTCTCCAAGGCCATCATGCTCACACTAAAGCTTTCTTGTCACATGGGTCCTTTTATGTTTAATTGGTGACTCCTTAAGACTTCTAATTTCTTTATATGAAACAAAGCATTACACTAAATTCTACCAGTTGTACTGTCATCACGCAGTTTTTTAGGTTAACGATGACTGCAAATGTGGCTCCAGAATCATATAACTCTAAGTATGTCAGCATTGCACACATCTTATTCCACTCCCTTTCCAAATATTTCAGGGATCTATTGCAAGTAGGTGAAAGAATACAAGATAGCAAAACATCTTCAGACATTCTTTTCCTTTGTCAGAGAGTCTCTGAAAGATACAAGGTCTGTAAAAATATGAGATGACGAGACTAAGAGCTTGTTTCAATGGAAGAGTCAAAGAGGTCTTCCTACAGCAATTCTGAGAGTATGCCCTTCTCCTCTCTATACTGTTTAATTGTGGCTCTTCCTAAAAGGAAAACTAGCTTGGGAAAGTCAGTGTTGTCAATATCCAGTTACTTTTCTTTCACTATGTCTATGAGCCACATCTTGTCCTGTGGACTTACCTAAAGCAAAAAGGACAAAATTTGCTATTATTATTTATAAAGAGCTATAAAATTTAATGAACAGACTTTATTTAAGTGTTAAGAGATGCTTACACATTTTAAAAATGGAAATAAAGAATAAAGGTGCTCTTTGCATCACAAAAAACACAATCTAAAAATGTGTTATATAGGCACTGAAGACATTAAGCTGATAACTTTCTAACCACCTGTTCATTATAAATTTAGGACTCCATCCCTCGCTTATTTCCTAAGGCCCAAATGAGAATATTATTAGTATCTGGAAAACATAGATAGTTCAATTCAAATCTTATACATTCTCTGTACTACCAGTTTGTTGTCAGGTCAAGCTCCACTACCCACCTGCGTGTCCCTTCCTTTCTTTCCCTACCACCACAATACACAAAAATAATTGTATCATCATTTTGAAAAGTGGCGAGAGAGCCATTGGGATTGATCTGTTTTGAGTATATGCTGAAATATCTTTCTAACCTTGAAAGAAATAACATAAAATTTATCACTGATAAAGATAACAGAAACAATTTCAGAAGCACCTCTATTATTATATTTTACAGTCTTATTTAATTCTTATAGCTCAGTATCATATTATTATTGCATTGCCCATTTTACAGATGAAGAAACTGGGTTTTGGAAGATTTGGCAATTTATACAGGGTCATTTCAATAGCAAGTAGCAGAACAGACATTAAATGGTCTGCTCCCAAAGTCTGTGCCCCTTCCATGATACAGCATGATTCTTGAGCCCAGCCTGATGGTGAATTTAATTGTCCTCCTAGGGATAACTAATGAGAGTTTAAAAACCAAAAATCTATTAGCCTCAGGGAATAGAAAAAGAAACAATTTATCACATTACAAGACAAAATATCATCCTTCCGTATTAACAGCCCCCAATTAAGATCACAGTCATGCGTTAATGAACAAGCCATTAGACAGAGAACAGTAATATCAACACCAGCCTATGTCTATTTATCTGTTGCTCACTGAAAGTCATTAGTCCCAATACTATAAGGCTAAATAATTTCTAGGTGGCTTTAAAACAAAACTATTGTGGTATTGCTTGGTATTCTATGAGATCATTTACAACCTGGGCTTTTATAATGCTAATCAAAAGAAGATCAACAAGCCCTGAGTAAAGATCAATTGATGTGTATAATCACTCTACAAAGTATACATTTTTCATGAATTAAAAATATAGAATATGGGAATTTGAAATGGTGTAGCCACTGTGGAAAGCAGTAAGGTGGTTCCACAAAAAGTTAAATATAGAATTACCATATGCCCTGACAATTCCAGTCCTAGGTAAATAACCAAAGAAATTGAAAACAGGGACTCAAGTAGATACTAGAATATCTATGTTCATAGATACATTACTCACAATAGTCAAAAAGTGGGGAAAAAACTAAGTATCCAGCAGATGAAAGGATAAACAAAATGTGGTACCTCTACACAATGGAGTATTATTCAGCCAAAAGAAGAAATGAAGTTCTGAGACATGTTGCAACATGGATGAATCTTGAAATCATTATACTGAGTGAAAAAAGCAAGACACCGAAGGACAAATACTGTATGATTACACTTACATGAAATATCTAGAAATAGCAAACTCATAGAGACAGAAAGAAAATTAAAGGCTACCAGAGAAGTTGTTCCTTGGTGGGTACACAGTTTGCAAATTTCCTCATTTTTAAAAAATGAAATCAATAAAAAAAAAAATAGAATGGCGTATATGGGTTTGCAGGGGAGGGACTCTCAATGTAGCTATATATTGAAATGTTGTGTTGGAATCCAGGCCAAAAAAAGAAAAAGAAAAAGGATAAATACCCTAGCTTTATTCTACCATAAAAACAATTTCTTCTCTATGGAATTCTAACAAGGGATCTACTAGTGTGATCAATGGTCCTCAACAGTTCAATTGGCTACACATTATAGTGGCCTGGAGAAGCTTTAAAACTTGCTGATACCAGGGCTTCCCATATTTACATTCCTTTAATTAACCCATTTTTTTTCAAAGTGAGAGTTTGTTTGCTCAAGCAAAAGAGGTCAGTGGCCTTATGGCCCCAAAAACTGCCTCTTGGATCTTCAGAAATTCTAATATTTTATAATATCAGGATGCTAATGAATAATTAGGGATGGAGCTGGCACAGGTTTCTTCATTAATAAATACTGAGGGTATAACCGCTTAATAAACAAATAATTGTACAAGCATAGCCAGAAATAGCAGCTATGTACCGCAGGGGAGACAGAGATTGAGAGATGAGGAATTTTCTGTTTGTCTGTTTTTTATTTATTATTATTATTATTGAAATAATGAAAATGCTCTAATAATGATTGAAGTGATGAATGCACAACCATATGATTATACCAAATACCACTGATTTTCCACTTTGGATGAAATGTATGTTTTATTAATATGTATCAAGAAAATTGATTTGTTTAAATAAATAAATAAATAAATAAACATTGAGGGGCTGAACAGGATTGGGGTGAGTACCACAAAGTTACAATCATTATAAGAGAGCAAGGCATTTGGGGGAGCGGCATACCAAGTACCTAACAAAAGTTAGTTAAAATGTTTTTCATATGGATATTAAACAGGGGAAAGTGGAGTGGTTACCTTTTTAGTAGAAGTGTTTATATACAAAGGTAAAAATCCATCTGGCATAATTGCAGGTAGAAGTAACCATATACAAGGGTAAGATCAGTCTAGAATAATCATCACAATGGTAGGTTTTTAGTTGGAAATGATCATATACAAGGATGTGACCAAGGACTCAGTTTATTAGCATGTTTTTTTTAATATAATAAATTTTAGTTTTAAAGAGGTTTTAGATTATAGAAAAGTTACATTGAAAGTATAAGGATTCCCATGTACCCATCCCCATCTTCCCCTATTTAATTACATCTTACAATTGTGTGATATAGTTGTTATAATTGGTGAATAAATATTGAAGCATTGCTACCAACCAAGATCTATAATTTACATTGTGGTTTACACCTAATTCAAATGCCCTAAAAGAGCCATATGTTCCACCTATTATATCCCACCCCTAACCTTAGAACCTCTGGTAATCACTATCTTTACAACAATGTTACATGTTCTTCCATTACTACAATATCAATAAATTTACTTTGTCCATGGTTGCATTCCACCCTTATGTTCATTCCTCAACGTTGAGGATTTGCGGGTGGTGATTCTTGCTATGCCTCAGATTGAGAGGGGCCTGAGGTCGTAGGGGGCGATGAAAGGAACTGTTTTACTCGCAGTTGTAGATACGCTCTGATTATCTGTCATCATCATTTTGTTAGTTGTCCTTGGCAAGTCTGATGATCTGGAGAGTGGGTGTTGGCTGCAACTCTTCTGAGATTCAGGGCTCAACCGGTATATGAACAGACAAAATATGTTTCTGAGACATATATTTAAAAGGTATAGTGCTAAATATAGGCTCAAATAAAAGGGGTAGAAGAATCATGTGTAGAGAAATTATACTGATTTCAAAGGATTGTGTGCCTTGTCTATAGTGTCTGGATGGCTCTTTAGCTCTCAGAATCACTCCTATTTGAGGATTTGCTCACAATGGCAGTTAGTGAGATCTTCCTGAGACATTTATAAGTGTAACCTCTGGAATAATCTCCCAACTCAAAAGAGAAATCTCTTAGCCATAAAAACTCTTTTGTATTTGATGTTTCCCCTTTTTGGGCAAGGTCTTTTTCCAAATCCATCCCTGATCAGTGATTGGTATTAATCCCTCAGTGCCAGGGAAGCTCATCCGTGGGGGTCATGTCCCATGCCAGGGGAAATGTAGTGCATTTATTTGCTAAGTTTGGCTTAGAGAGAGTCCACATTTGAGTAACAAGGAGGTTTTCAGGAGGTAACCCTTAGGCAATAGTTATTATTAGGCTAATTTTCAATTTTACAAGAATAAGGTTCATTAATATTGAGGACTTGACATATTGGTCCGTTTTCTTTTATTAGGCACTGCCTATACACTCAAAAGATTCTTGGCCCTCTATGTGAGAACACAGTACAACTCCCCAGGATGGGAGTTTAATATTTTGTTCTTTATTGTGTGGGTCTCCTCCCACTGAGATAACACTTTATGAAAAGATGAATACATTCATACTCCATGGAAGCATGCCCCAGGTGCACTCTTTCCTACACATTCCCCACCATGGATACCCTGTACCAGTGACCCTCCCCTGCCATATTTGCCAAAAGAACATTCCCACATTTGTATTTTCAACCACAGACCTCCACTTTCCCAGAGTATACCTGTTCCTTCCTCCAGCCCTCCCCGCAGTTCCATGGGTTGACCAACCCCCCCCAACCCTGCTCCCACTCCCACTCCCACTCAGCACTTTCGACCCCACTCATATCCCTGCACCACCATCACCCATATTCACTGCCAAACCACCCCTTTCTACCTTATCATAGGTTCTGTCCAGATTGAGAATTGGCTCACAACTCTCTACTCCCTTTATGTCTCCTGGTAATCTATCTTCCAAATCATCTCTTTAAGTCTGCTTAATATGCTTAGATCATACCAGTGAGGCCATGCAATATTTGTCCTTTAGTGACTGGCTTACTTCACTCAACTTAAGGTCTTTGAGATTCATCCATGTTGTTACATGTGTCAAAACTTCATTTTTTCTTACAGCTGAGTAATATTCCATTATATGTATATACCACATTTTGCTTATCCATTCATCTGTTGATGGACACTTGGGTTGCTTCCAACTTTTGGCAATAGTGAATAATGCCACTACAAATATTGGCATGTATATATCTGTTCATGTCCCTGCTTTCAATTCTTCTGGGTATGTGCCTAATAGTGAAATTGCTGGATTATATGGCAACTCTATAGTTAGTTTCCTGAGGAATCACCAAACCATCCTCTACAATGGCTGCACCATTCTGTATTCCCACCAGCAATAAATGAGTGTTCCCATTCCTCCACATCCTCTCCAACATTTGTAGTTGTTTTTTTTTTTTCCTTAAAAGCAGCTTGTCTGATAGAGGTACGATGATATCTCATTACAGTTTTGATTTGCATTTCCCTAAAAGCTAGTGATGGTGAGCATCTTTTCATGTACTTCTTAGCCATTTGTATTTCCTGTCCATTTTAAAAATGGGTTGTTTGGCTTTTTATTTTCGAGAGGTAGGATGTCTTTAAATATGCTGGATATTAGACCCTTATCAGATAAGTGCTTCCCAAATATTTTCTCCCATTGAGTAGGCTGCCTTTTCACTTTCTTGACAAACTCATTTGAAGCACAAACATTTTTAATGTTGAAGAGGTCCCATTTATCTATTTTTTTCTTTTGTTGCTTGTGCTTTGGGTGTAAAGCTTATGAAACCATTTCCTACTACAAGATCTTGTAGATGCTTTCCTACATTACCTTCTAGGAGCGTTATGGTCTTGGCTTTTATATTTAGGTCTTTGCTCCATCTTGAGTTAATTATTATATAGGGCATGAAATGGTGATCCTCTCTCATTCTTTTGAGATATTGAGTTCTCCCAGTGCCATTTGTTGAAGAGGCTATTCTGTCCCAGTTAAGTGGGCTTGGTGGCCTTGTTGAATATCAGTTAGCCATATATGTGTGGGTCTGTATCAGAACACTCAATTCAGTTCCATTAGTCAGTGTGTCTATGCTTGTGCCAATACCAAGCAGTTTTGACCACTGTAGCTTTGTAGTATGCTTTAAAGCCAGGTAGCATGATTGCTCTCCAATTTCATTTTCTTTCTCAATATGTTTTTGGCTATTCAGTGCCCCTTGTCCTTCCTAATAAATTTCATAATTGGTGTTTCCAGTTCAATGAAAAATGCTGTTGTAATTTTTATGGTGATTCCATTAAATCTGTAAATCAATTTGGGTAGTGTAGCAATTTGGCAGTTTGATATAGTTATGAATTCCAAAACTAGATATTGGATTATGCTTGTAAACTGGTGTGTTAATCTGGGCATGATTAAGTTATGATTAGGGTGTTGACTGGGCCACGTTAGTAGGGCATTGAGCCCCACCCCTTGGTGGGTGGGGAATCAAATATAAAAGGCATGGCAAAGGACAGAGTTGTAGCAGTTCTGATGTTGGAGTCTTGAGCTGGAACCCCGGGAAGTAAGAGATCTTGATTGTGAGGAAGGAGAGAAGGCCCCGGGAAAAGATATGAGCCGTTCACCTGCGAGTCTACAGCTGGCCTTGTGAAGAGAGGCAAAGCCTAGAGAGCCTCATAGTCTACAGCTGACCTTGTGGAGGAAACAGAGGAGTTGAGCCTGCAGAGAAATGGAGCCCTGGGAAGAGAGGAACCCAAGAAGCCTGAACCCTGGCAAACGTCAGCAGCTGTCTTGCTCCAACACATGGCAATGGATTTTGGTGAGGGAAGAAACTTATACTTTATGGCATGGTAACTGTGGACTTCTATTCCAAATAAATACCCCTTCTAAAGACCAACCGATTTCTGGTATTTTGCATCAGCACCCCTTTGGCTGACTAATACAGGTAGGATAGACATCTTAATGACATTTAGTCTTCCAATCCATGAGCATGGAATATTCTTCCATTTATTTAGGCCTTCTTTGATGTACTTTAACAATGTTGTATAGCATTCTGTGTATAAGTCTTTTACATCCTTAGTTAAGTTTATTCCTATATACTATATTCTTTTAGTTACTATTTTAAATGGAATTTTTTTTCTTGACTTCCTCCTCAGATTGCTCACTATTAGTGTACAGAAATGCGACTGATTTTGGCATGTTGATCTTATATCCTGGCACTTTACTGAACTCGTTTATCAGTTCTAGAAGCTTTGTTGTTGATTTTTCAGGGCTTTCTACATACGGGATCATGTCATCTGCAAATAGTGAAAGTTTTACTTCTTCCATTCCAATTTGGATGCCTTTTATTTCTTTTCTTGCCTAAGTGCTCCAGCAAGTACTTCTAATACAATGTTAAATAAGAGCAGTGACAGTGAGCATCCTTGTCTTGTTCCAGATCTTAGAGGGAAAGCCTTTAGCATTTCACCATTGAGTATGATGTTATCTGTGGGTTTTTCCTATGTACCCTTTATGATGTTGAGGAATTTCCCTTCTATTCCTATCTTTCAAAGTGTTTTTATAAAGAAAGGATGTTGTATCTTGTCAAATGTTACTTCTGCATCAATAGAGATGATCATGTGATTTTTTTCTTTCGATCTGTTAATGTGGTGTGTTATATTGACTGATTTTCTTATGTTGAACCATCCTTGCATACCAAGGAATAAACCCACTTGATCATGGTGTATAATTTGTTTAATGTGTTGTTGAATATGATTAGCAAGTATTTTGCTGAGGATTTTAGCATCTAAGTTCATTAGAGAGATTGGTCTGTAGTTTTCTTTTCTTATGGCGTCCTTATGTGACTTTGGTTTTACACTGATATTGGATTCATAGAATGAGTTAGATAATGTTCCCCCCACTTTTATTTCTTTTGGAAGAGTTAAAGCAGGATTGGTGTTAGTTCTTTCCAGAATGATTGGTAGAATTCATCCATGAAGCCATCTGGCCCTGGACTTTTCTTGGTTGGGAGGTTTTTGATGACTAATTCAATCTCACTACTTGGGACTGGACTGTTGAATTACTCTATTTAGAAGAAATTCAATGTACATCTTCAATGTAGGTTGCTTGAGTGTTTCTAGAAATTTGTCCATTTCATCTAAGTTATCAATCTTTTTGGCATACAATTCTTCAAAGTGTCCTCTTATGATACTCATTATTTCTGTGGGATCAGTGGCGATATCACCGCTCTCTTTTTTTTTTGCATCTTCTCTCTTTTTTTCTTTGTTAGTCTAGCTAAGGGTTTGTCAATTTTATTAATATTGGTTTTAATATTTTCTAGTTTTTTTTAAATTCTCAATTTCATTTAATTCTGCTCTAATCTTTGTTATTTCCTTCTTTCTGCCTGTTTGGAATTAGTTTGTTATTCTTTTTCTAGTTCCTCCATGTGAGCAGTTAGTTCTTTGATTTTTTCTTTCTTTTTTTTTTTAATATAGGCATTTATGGCTATAAATTTCCCTCTCAGCACTGCTTTAGCTATAAGTTTTGATAAGCTGTGTTCCCACTTTGATTCATTTCAAGGTAGTTATTGATTTCTTTTGCAATTTCCTCCTTGACTTATTAAGAGTGTATTGTTTAACTTCCATATATTTGTGCCTATTCTGGTTTTCTATTCCTTATTAATTTCCAGCTTCATACCATTGTGATTAGAGAAGTTAGTTTGTATACTTTCAATCTTTCTAAATTCATTGAGATTTGTTCTGTGACCTAGCATGTGGTCTATCATGAAGAATGATCCATGTGCACTTGAGAAGAATGTATATCCTGCTGTATTTTGGTGTAATGTTCTGTATATGCTTATTAAGTCTATTTCCTTTAAATTATTATTCAAGGTTTCTGTTTCTTTTTAATTCTCTGTCAAGATGTTCTGTCTAATGGTGATAATGGTGTATTAAAGTCCCCCACTATGATTTTAGAGGCATTTTGCCTTTCATTTTGCCATTGTTTCTCATGTATTTTGGGGCACCCTGATTAAGTGCATAAATATTTATGATTGTTCTTTCTTCTTGATAGATTACCCCTTTTATTAATATATAGTGTCCACATTTGTCTCTTCCAATTGTTTTGTTTTAAAGCCTATTTTGTCTGATATTAATATAGCTACTCCCACCCTTTTTTTGGTTATTATTTGCATATAAAATTGATTTCCAAACTTTCACTTGCAACCTCCTTGCATCCCTGGATCTAAGGTGAATTTCTTGTAGACAGCACATAGATAGGTCATATTTCCTCATCCATTTTGCCAATCTGTGTCTGTTGGTTGGAGAGTTTAATTCACTAACATTCAATATTATTAGTGTGAAGGCAGTACATACATTAACCATTTTTCCCTTAGGTCTATATATGCTGTATGTTGTTTTTCTCTTTTTATCATTTTAGTTACTCTTACTAATAATCTTCTTTTCTACACTCTCTTCCAACCCTCTCTCTCCTGTTTTTTCCTTTCAATCTGCAAAACTCCCTTTAGTATCTGTTGAAGGGCAGGACTCTTGTTGACAAACTCTCAATTTCTTTTTATCTGTGAATATTTTTTAACTCTCCCTCATTTTTGAATGCCAGCTTTACAGGAACAGAATTCTTGGCTGGCTGGCAGTGTTTTTTTTTGTTTGTTTGTTTGTTTGTTTTTTAAGCACCTTAACTGTCATAACACTACCTTCTTGTCTCCATGGTTTTCTATGAGAAATGAGCACTTAATCTTATCAAGTTTCTTAGATATGATGGATCTCTTTTCTCTTACTGCTTTCAGAATTCTCTCTTTGTATTGAGCATTTGACAGTCTGATAAGTATGTGTCTTGGGGTAGGCCTTTTAGGATGTATACTGTTTGGAGTGTGCTACACTTCCTCGACATGTACATCCATGTCCCTCATAAGAGTTGAGAAATTTTTGGCCATTATTTCCTCCAATATTCCTTCTGCCCCCTTTCCTTTCTCTTCTCCCTCTGGGATGACTATCATACATATGTTTGTGTGTTTTGTGTTGTCATTCAATTCCCTGAGTCCCTGCTGAATTTTTCTAATTTTTAAATCTATCTGTTCTATTACTGGCATAATTTCAGATGTTCTATCTTCAGCATCACTAATCACTAATTCTTTCCTTTGCCTGTTCAAATCTGCTGTTATGTGCTTCCAGCGTATTTTTAATTTCTTGCATTGTGCCTTTCATCACCATCAAATCTGTTGTCTTTTTATGTACATGATTTCTTCTGTATGTTCCCCCAATGTGTTCTTAATATCTTTTATCTCTTCCTTCATTTCATTAATTTAAGTCATGATTTTTGTTTGGACATTCTTGATGAGTTGTTCCACATCCTGCATCTCCTCCTGCTTTTCAGTTTGTTCTTTACATTGGGCCATGTCTTCCTGTTTCTTAGTATGTCTTGTAATATTTTGCTGGTGTCTCGGCATCTGTTTATCTTGATGGGCTTAGTAAGTTGGTTAGCTTCTCTTTTTACTCTAGGGTTTTATTTCATTTTGTTTTGTGTTACGATTACTCTTTGATACTTGGTTACACTTATTCTATATCCTTGTAATTGTCCAAGTTCCTCTGAAAAAATATTAAGACCATAAAAAAGGAAAGAAAGAAGAAGATAAAAAGAATAATAACAATAATTAAAAAGATGGAAAAAGAACCAGAAAAGAGCCAGAAAAAAAAGTAAGTAATAAAAGTGAAAAATCATTAAAAAAGTAAAAGGGAATAAAATAAAAAGGTGATAGAAGAAGAAGAAAAAAGAAACAGAAAACAAAATAAAAGACTGGAAAACTGAGAAGAAAATGAAGACCAAACAAGAGAAGATGGAATGAAAGAAAAGCAAAGGAAGAGGGAAAACTGAAAGAAAAGAAATAAAGAAAATAAGGAGAAAAAAGAAAAAAAAAAAGAAACAAAGGAAAAAAAAAACAAAACAGAAAAAACTGGTCTCCATCTCAGGCCATTAGCAACTATCTAGGCTGCCAGTGCTCACCAATCAATCACCCTGCGGCCTGCTCTCTGCAGGTAAGGTACCCAGATGTAGAGAAAAAATAAAGAATAAAAAATAAAAATAAATAAATAATTTTTAAAATCTCAGTGTAGATTCCCTATTGCAAGCCTGCTTGTCCCTCAGCTCCCCTTACCCAGTGAGCTAGCTGGTGCCTGACAACCTGCTGTATAGCTCTCTGTCTCCCTTCTCTTCTGAGCCATTTGGACATCTGACAGCTCGCCAGCTGCCTCTCCCAGCTCCCCTTTCACCTAGGCTGTTGGGCAACTGTCAGCCCACCCCCTCACTGACCCAGCTCCTGTCTCTCCTAGGGAGGGTGGGTGTGACAGCCCACCTGATCAGTTCCCTCCTGCCCTCTCCCTGGAGCTGCTTCAGCGCTGGCTGGCATCTCTCTTTTTCCTGGAACCGGCTGAGATCTGGTCCGCCCGCCTATCTCTCCTTCCCCCTTACTTCTCTCTCCCCCTGAGCTGGCTGGATGTCAGTCCCCACAACTGTTTGCCCCACAGCTCTCCCACCTCAAGAGCCTGCTGGGCACCAGGACACAACTCTCGTCACCCAGTGGCTTTCCTCATTCTTGGAGCCGACTGAGCGCTGGTCTTCCAGCCAAATCACTTCCCTGGCTTCCCTCTCTGAGAGGAGTGGGCACTGGCTTGCCTGTCTTATCTCCCACAGCTTTCCCTCTCCCCTAGCCAACTGGGTTCCCCTCTCTAGCTGCCCTCTCCGATTGCCCCCACAGCTTCCCTTCTGCCAGGTAAACCTGCCTACCTTCCTGCAGTTCTGGAGGAGTGTAGCCTGCCATTCCCTACTCTGCCGTCTTGGATCTCTGCATGTTTCTTTTTCTCAGGTATACCTTGCAGAGTTACAACATTTTCCCCAGTCCCTTAGGGAACTTTGCAAATACCTTTCTATTTTATGCCTAAAACACTTTGAAATGCATTAGGGTATTACAATAATTCTGTACAGAATATCACAATCTCATTCATTCTTTCAGGTTTCATATTAGCAATGTCATTTAAATAAGCCGACTGGTTAGGTTAAACTAGACAGTGCTCCACAGAAATTTAAAGAATTTTCTTGACAAAATAAATTTCTTATTTCTGGTTCCCATAGTACTTAAAGTTTTAAAATACTAGTAATATTATCTTCTTCCTTGCATCTTAATTCTTCTTAGTTTTTAGACTAGCCCCATTTACCTTTTAATTGAAGCCTGATTTCTTTTAGTTCCTTTAATTGGTGTGGTCCTTTAGAATTAATGCTGCTTTTTTTCAGCACCTATAGAGTTAGTTAACTTTAGCTCTCATATCCAGGTGCCACACAGGCCCTTAAAAATCCTAGGGAGCTACTAGGTTATACACAAAGAGCAAAGCATCTTAGGACTCAGGAATCAAAATTAGAGATCAGAACTCGGGTATATATAACTCAGGTGCATATACTTACCTGCTGCAAGAGCTTACAATCTAGGCCCTAATTTCCTTATGAGTATTTTAAATAAAGCTGTTTCTAGAGATCATTAACTACTGACCATAGTTTTGTGACTGAATTCACTTTTACCAAGATTATATTAATCAATAGGTAAGACATAGGTAAGACATAACTTACAGACTCGCCTTGCTTCTCTTTACAAGTCCCTTTTGTTGACGATGATCTGACTACATGCTCCTTTAGAGGAGCATCAGAGCAAAACATGTAACTGATAAGAGATTTTGGTTGTTTTCACAATACCACATTTTTCTAAGAATAACTAAAACAATAACCAAGAATATCATCACACAGATCAGTATTAGGATAGAATCGACAGTGAGAACTTCAAAAGCCGTTAAGAAATTTCATACAATTCCCAAATATATAGGTAAATTACACATTTAATTTCTCCTTCATGTTTTCTCTTTAAGAAAGATACCGTTTACCATAGTGAAACTTCAGCAGTACCAGAAGAAAACTATTTTTCTAATTATTTTATGAGAACCTAAGATTCCCAATGGAATCAAGATTATCTTCCCATTATCATTTTATAAATAGTATCCTTAGTAGCAGACATAAGTCTTCACATTTACAATAGTCTTAGGGAATAAATACTGTGACTATGCACATTATTTTATGACAAATCAGGTCTTTTTTAAAAAAAAGTTCAACAGCTTCATAAAAATTCTGATCAGAATAAAATGTGACTAAAACTAAAACATTGTCAAAGTGACATCCCATTTAAACTTTTCCACAATTTATACAAGCATTATGAGCTTTCAGTTTTGGAATATATATTCCATGGTGAATTAAAAACAAATGTAGCTAATATTAATTTTCATAAATGTATATACTTTAGCACCTCACTTTTTACAAGGTGGAAGAACAAATTCTTTTGTAGCAGTTTGAAATTAAAGATATCCTTAAGGGTTTTATTAGAATATTAAAAGCTGTCAGGTTTGAACATTATATTTAAAAAGGCCTCTATTTATCACAGTGACAAATAAGACAAATAAGTTAGTAGAATAGTTTGGAAAAGACTTAACTTCCAAAATGGCAGTGGCTCAGTATTTTTCTTAAAACCATTAAAGATATGGTAAGGTCAACATGCCTAGTTAGCACAGATCATAATAGATTAAGGTGGAGTCTGACAGGTTTTTCTGCTATAAAGTTACTTTTGGTTTTCAATATCAACTTCTAGATTTCTATTTAATAATGATTTCCCCAAATCAGTCATTTATATTGTAACCTTTCAGTTTAGAACATGCTTTTACAAACTTCCCATGACCATTCATAACCACATAGATGAGTTACTTCATCTCAAGATGAATTTCACCTTAAAATAAGCTTACTGAACAAGTGAAATTCACTTCCACTAACCCTTCTGCAACTTTCCATATCCGTTCAAGTCTTATCCTACATATTTCCACCCTGATTTTATGAAAACCAGCCATCTTATCTTAGGACAAAACACATTCCCTTAAATAAGCTTTCACAAACCTTCTACCTCTTTCATAAGCATTTAAGTCTTGTCTTATATCCCTCATTCTGTTCTATGAAAAACTAGTCATTTCACTTTAGGCAAAACAATTATTTTTTTTTAAAAGACATTTGTAAAAATAATTTCATTAACCAAAAAATGACAATGTTCATCATGTTAAAGATTTAACAGATTTAATGCTACCTTATTTTATAGTATCCACATAAACCTAGGGAGATTACACTCAAGCAAAATAAAATCAAAATAATGATAGCTTACATAAGAAATGTTTTCTGTTTTCTTTTCCTTCATAGGAAGTTAAAATCACTTTATTTTTATAGTACCTTAAAATTGTAAATAACCTCAAAAGCATACTATTAGATTCTAGAGAATATACTATAATTGTTTTGTTTTAACCATAATTCAGTAAAACCTTTTCATAGCTTTCAAGGACTTTTTCTTTACTTACTGAAATTTTGGCCATTGGGTTATGAATTACTCTCATTTCAAGGCTGTTAAAATTTAATTGGGGAATTACAGGATAGAGGATACTAAACAAGGTTTACTCTGTAGTATCCTCTCTGTCCCTTTCATTTTTAATGCCCAGGCCTAGTAGAATTCTAAGCGAAACTCACATCTCCTCTACCTTTCCACATCCAGCCCATCCCCCATAGTTTTTTAATGAGTCACTTGAATTTAATCAGTTTAGGAGAAGACTCTGGGGGTAGAATATAGAAAGATTGTGAAGGAATTATGACAACTTTTTAGCTTTTTCCTTGAAAAAGTTTCTTTGGTCAGATTTTATATGACCTTTTTATCCTGTTTGGCTTTTCTAATTTGGGCTCCAGGAGTATTCATTTACCTATATAGGTGCTTATTTAATTTTTAGCAATTTGAATAGAGCTCTTTTAAGAATTTCCATTTGTTAATTTGATATTACCATCCAGAGGTATGAAAATATACACTGAACAGGCAAACACAAATAGTTAGACACACCAGCAGAGACATAAAACTCACAAATTTAACTCGTAATTCTCATTCCTTTAGTATGGCTGTCTTCAAGCTCTCCATCATTTCACATGTCTGGTTTTTACTGCTTTTAAGATCTCCTCTGAAATCAGTGTTGCCTGTAATATGCAAGCTCGTTCTTAGAAACACTTTTATTAGTAACTAGCAACCAGTTAGGAATACTTGAGCAGTATAAATGCAGTTACACTAATTTAGCAGTTTAGACAGACAGACATTTGACACTTATATATTCTGGATTACTCTTCAGGAGCACACTTAGACAGACTTAAGGTTCAGGAGTATATCCAACAGACAGACTCGAAGTTCAGGAGTAAACTATTGATTCAAAACTGAAAAAGTTGTTCCTGTATCCACCAGAAAATTTACTAATTCCTCACCCACTTGGAAAGGACCCGAGGTTTCTTGTGGGTGATTAGGATCCTTTCCCTTCTGGTAGAAAGTGTCCCCAGACCCGTCACTCTAGATGGCTATCTTCCTCTGTAAGTTGTGGGTATTGGGCTGCAGGGTTAGGAGTCTGGTGCTCTTTTCCTTGGAGACTGGGGCATTCTTGCTCCCAACACCCATCCTCTTTGCAGTGAGCACACTGCTTGGGGGCCCTGGAGGCCTTACCTTTCTTTGGTCCCCTCATTTGCTGGAATTTTTTGCTCAGGACTGATCCTAATATATTAGCATTTAACTTTATATGCGATTGTTTTCTTCTGATGTTTTTCCTGGGCCACTTTTCAGTTATAGAACACCTTGAAAGCAATCTCTACGAGGGCTGAAGTTGGCAGTCCTAGCCCTCCTTCCATTTTTTGCAATTTGCGACAAATATCAGGAGCACTCTGACAAAAGATTGATTAACATTTTGCCTGTTAACAAGATCTTCCAAGTCTAAGTCAGTGAACTGACACTATGCCTTGAGGAGTCTCTCAGGACTATGGAAGGATTTTCATCTGGCTTTTGGACAATTTCCTTAATTTTGCCAAATATATAGATTCAATGTTGACAATGGAGTATGAACATAAAATAGCCCCTAGGTTGTACTAGGTCATCTAATCCTGCAGGTGCTCGCTGGAGGGGGAATTGGCCCGGTTTTGCCTCCTGAGGTAGAGGTGCCTTGCCTAAAAGATACCCCACTCCGGGTGTGGGGTGGGGATGCCATTTCTGAGGGATCTAATGGCAATTTAGATCTGTTTTCATCCCCCTGATATGGAGCTAGGGGAGTTATAGAGCAGTAGCATTACTTGAGACTATATTATCTAAAAGCTCATCAGTCAACTTAAGAGCCTAGGAGGGGTTTTTTCTGGTTTAACTAATTCCCCAGCAGGCCGGGGTGGCAGGTCATCATTTTCCCAAATTTCAGTGTGCTGGGGACCCAGGGTCTATCTAATTGACAGTACATCGTGTCCAAAACATTCTCTGTGAAGTTTCTCAATTTGGGTTAATACCATAAAGCACTGGATGTAAGGAATTTCATTCCATTTATATAAACATCTATAGAATCGGTCTAACTGTAGAATAGTATTATACTCTAAAGATCTTTGTGCTGGCCAGTTCTGCTCACCTTCTAATGCATATTGTAGCCAGACTTCCTTACAAAGGTGGATCATTCTCTTTTTAGTAATATGTCCATACCCAATTGCTCCCAATGTTTAATAATGCAACAGTGGGTTGCTTTTACCCTTCACTTCCAATCTCTGGTCATTTCCCATTCTTGTTAACAAATACAGAAACCAAGACCAAGTATAGAAACCAAGACCTAAGCCACCAAGCTCAGCAACACCTCCTTATGCCAGGGGCTGCTCACTTTCTTATTCCAAAACCAAAACAAAAAACAAGCATGGCAATTATCACTTACGGCTTTGGCAGGAAATAATGTGCCATTGAGCATACTGAGAATAGCAAACACACATACACACAACACACACACAGAACGGCACCTGTTTTCTTCTGTAGCCTGCTGCCATTTGGGATCCTGAACGCCCAAGGCAAGAGATTTCTGTCCTATTCTCCATGTAAGAGACTCCCAGGGCTTCAGAGCTGGGGTTCGCATATAGCTTACCGAGGGAGTCCAGGAGTCCACCAAGCAGCGTCGTTCCCACAAGGCTGCCCACCCCACGATGGGCACCAAATTGAAGAGGGGCCAGGGTGGTCCTCGACTGGGTTCATTGGTTTGGCATGGCATATACACCAGACTAGGTTAGGAGGGAAGGAGGGTTTATTCACCGGTGGGAGACTGGAGATGTAGAATCTCAAGTCAGCCTCCCCGAACTGCAGAAAGTCTAATATTTTATACCATCGGGATGCTCATGGGTAATTGGGGCAGAGCTGGACACAGGTTCCTTCATTAATAAAGGTTTGAACATGGTGGGGTGGGTACCAAACCAGGGTGAGTTACAAGGTTATAATCATTATTAGAGATCAAGATTCTGGGATAGGAAAGTACAGAGTAAAGATTAGTCACAAGGTATTCCATATGGATGTCAAACAGGAGGGTGGAGGGTATATACACAAGTCTAAGTTTTGCATAACCATAAACAGGGAGGAGACCTGTTTAGAATGACCATTATAATAGCAGGTCTAGCCTGAGGTAAGGATGCTCCTGAGGGCTCTGGAGACACCTAGACAACACTGTAGGCAAGGCAGACAACCCCAGGAAGTCGGCATCGCATCAGTGGGCCTCACCTTGGAATATATGATAACCCATTTCCCCCAATGTATCCAAGTTAGAATAATTTATAATTTTCCTAAATATGGTTCTTGTGCCCCATTTATTTGAACTTATAATTAGCACCATACCCATTAAATATATATTCCAGAGATGTAATCTTCCAGCTATTCATATGCTGAGTGGGCCCTGAATCTCAGCAGAGTTGCGGCCAACACCTACTCCCCAGTTTATCAGACTAACCCAGGACAACTAACAAAAAGATGATGATAAACAACGCCCACCCCAAGAAGCAGAGAGTATCTGGGACTTCAAGCAAGACAGTTCCATCCATCTGCCCCAAGGGATCTAAGCTCCTCTCAATAGGAAACAGAATGGGCATCACCATCCCCAAATCTTCAAGATACAGGAACAAACAAATATAACAGGGGAATGCAACTATGGACTAAAGTAGACTTATTATTATTCTAGCAATGGAAGAACTTGTAAAATTGATATAAAGACAGTGGTCACCAGAGGTTCTGAGGGGAAGGAAAAGGAAGAATAGGTGCAACAGGGGCAGTTTTGAGACACTGGAATCGTTCTGCATGATATTGCAGTGATGGATACAAGCCATTACACATCTTGTCAAAACCTATAAAATGGTGCAGTGCAAAGTGTAAAACATAATGTAAACTGTAGACCATGCTTAGCAGTATAGTTTTTTTAAAATGTGTGTTAATATTTAATGGATTTATTATTGCTATTTTAAAATGAATCCATAAATATTCTTGAATTTTCTGAGTTTTAATTTTTAATATGGTAAATATCCATAGTTATTACAGTCCATAAATGTTTTTAGGATCCTCAGTAATTCTGAAGGATATAAAAGGGGTCCTAAGAACAAAAAGTTTGAGAAACACTGCTACAGGTGATCCCCAACATTTGGAATTTATCTTTCTCATTTACTAGATCAGCCCTACTCTTGTAAGAAGGCTTCTGCTGCAGTGTCTCTTTCAGAGTTGGATGAGATGTTTGATTACATTCAGCACCCTGAACCACTAAGGTTCCCTGAACTTGCCTTGCCCTAACCTCTTTCCATGCCTTTGCAAGAGCTGATCCTTTGTTGTTGAAAGATTAAGAGATACAGTTAGAGAAAAGGAGTAGCTACTGCCCTCATGGAACCTTTATTTTAGCTTCTGACAGATTTAGTCATCTGTCAGATGGAAAATATTGAAATGGTTGAATTACTGACTATGTAAGTAAATAGAGTAATGAATAGAGTGCAACTGGGTAGAGGGCACTTTACCTACAGTGGTGAGGATAGGTTTCTATGAGCAGGTGACATGCACAATGACAGGGAGTCAGCCAAGAAAAGAAATGAGAGGGAATAGTGTTCCAGGCTAAGACAATATCAAGTGCAAAGGCCCTGAGGCCAGAGCTGCTGAAAATTGAAAGAGAATGAAGGAGAGAGAAGTAGGAAATAAAAATGAGGCAGGGGTCTGGTAATGCAGGGTCTTGGAGAAAGGAATTTGGCTCTTCCGCAAATTACAATGGCAAACTCTATCAGGGTGTTGAGCTTAGGAGTCATGTGGTCATTTTCATGCTTTAAAATTATTACTCTGATTCCATATGGAGAACAGACTGTTGGAGGTCAAGAGTGAAAGTCACAGGAACAATTAGAAATAATTTGCAAATTAGAGATTTATTAACATTCTCTACTTTTTCTAGAGTCAGGAACAAACTAGGTATTTAGGTTTTAGAGGGATAAGCCTTGGGAAGCCTTGAGTCATTTAATTTAATGTTTTCAAATATTTATAGGAAATACTCTGATACTTACAGAGAAATAAAGGTAGTATAGAAATTTCCTGTATGTATAATTATACTCATCTATGAGGCTAATAATGCTCAACTAGTCACAAGGGTATTTGTGGATTAATAGTTATTTAAATACATTTAGTGCTAAATGAATCAAGGTTGTACTATTTACATCATAAATATTAAAGAACAGCACAGCTCTCTAAGGTATATTGGAAGAGGCATTATACTTTAGAATAGTGAATGTAATTTTCTGGAAAAAATTATAAACAAAATGAATAATAACAGAATTATAATTACTAAAGAAATCCCTATAAATAAGATTGTTTATGGGTGAATTCAGAGCTTCTGGCTGGCCCTATGACAGTAACATATTTTGAAAATACCTTTCTTGCTAAATCTTTGCATTTGAACTATATCAGCAAGCAATGTTTTGAAGGCTCATGCATGACAAACAATGATCTATGTATGAAAGAATATGAAAGGGGAAAACAGCCTAATTTTCAAACCAAACTCCTTTCTAGCACCAAGAGGATTATTAACAGGAATTCTGAAAAAAATCTTTCCATGTGGGCACAATTTTGCACATCATTGGGCCTGAATTAAAATACACCCTGGAAATCTAGCTCTGGGTTTTTTTTTAAGTTAAAGTTGTGAAAAGTTTTTTTATCTGCACTGAAGCAGGAGCTGCCTGCAAGATGAGTCTTTCATTTCCTAACGGAAGTTTTTCTAATTGTTTTGTTAAGTAAACAGGCAGTCAGACACCCCCCCACACTCACATACATTCAGTAAAGCAGTTCAATTCCATTAAACAAATGCCAAAATATTCCCATTCCCTCAAACCATTCAAAAGCTTTTAAAAATATATCTCCATGATGTCTGTGGAATTTAATATTTCAAAAAAACACTTTTGAAACCTGGAGTCTTACATTCAAAATTCTTAACAGTCGGAATACCTCTGTCGTTTGTAATGCATGTTTTGTGCTTAAAGTAAGTTTATACTTGGTATTCTTGCTGTCTCATGCCTGAAGAAGGAGACTTAATGGGTTCAGGCATTTGAGAGCAAACTAAAAGGACAGCACTAAGCAAGGTCCACTCGGTGGGACAAGAGAAATGGACATTTTCATTATCTCTTCTCATCAAAGATGTACTTTTATCTTCAGCACTTCTTAAAATGAATTTTTCTTTGATGCTGCCAAGAAGAAACTTCAAAACACTCTCAGAGAAGGATGCTCCTTATTTGCACACAGATTAGGCAAAAACAAAGATAAAGTAATTCAGGGGCTTTAAACTGATTATGCTGAAAGAGATTCCACCTTCAAGGACAGTAGTATGTAGGTAAATGTTTAACAACTGGCTCTGGGAGGGTGGGGGTCTCTAATTTATAATGCACACCAATTTCCATGGTGTAAATGCTCCCACACTGGCCCATTTCAGGCTATCAGTTTGAGGTTTCTGCAGAGTTGGGAAGAGATGTGCACCATCTGCTGCCCAAGGCTGGTACAAGTGGGCTCCAGCACATAACTGTGACATCACTGTGAAGTCAACATAGGCGAGGTGTCTGGGCCCCAGACAACCTGGCTCTCAGTTAGGATTTGGTATGCTTTGACTATATTCCCATCAATACTCTGAAAATCAAATCACCTTTAAACCAATCCCAGGGGAGAAGACCATGTCTCAAAGACTAGTGCTTTTAATGAGGTCTTAAACTCAGCAAAATTTAAATGACCAACCCTATCTATTCATTCAGAATTCCAGTAGCTACTGAGGAATTCATTTAAAATCAATGGAAACTTTGGTCATGGGAAAGATGTGCAAACACAGGAAGAATCTGGCTTGCGAGAATTGGTCCCATGACATAACTAGGCTCTGGGGTCAGTTTTAAGGACCCTGGCAGCTAGTACTGGATGCTTCAAAATCTTCTCTCTCTTGGAGCATCTGATTATGATCTTCACAGGCCATAGACCATGTTATGCATCACTGTTTAGAAAAGTATTCTCACTGGGGAAAAAAGCTGAGGTCAGCAGCATGTCTCCTGGTCCACAAATAAGCAAGCTCATAACAAGCCTTTCTAGATTAGAATCTAAACTCTTTGGAAAATCTTCATTTAATGAATTTTAAAAATTTACTCCAATTAAGCAAACCGATTTCTTTAAGTGTTTTAACCACTTAGACGACTTTGTCTTTTTAAGAAAAGAAAAATTTTAATATGGCTGTCTGGTATAATGTCTATTTCATTACTTACTACTAACCAATCTATGTAATATAACGATCTGTGCTATTTTACCTTGTTTCTGGGATCTCAGATGACTTTTCAACAGAAAATGACTTAAGACATTACTCTTAGCTTTTTTATTCTTAAAAAAAATGAGTGAAGGAGTAAATAAGGCAGGACATAATTATACATATTTATATAGGTTCTGTACAAATAATTAGTGCTCTTCATGAAATGTACACCAAGAAAAATGCTATTTGTAAAACAAATGGGAACTATTTCTCAATTATCTTGGGAAATGAATTGGTAAACTTATTAAAGGGAAAGGAGGAAAAACATATATAGACAAGAAGTTTAAAAAAAAAAGAAAAAAAGGACATGATTACATTCGTCATCGTGAAACTCCCTATAGGCGTAGTTCTACCATTTGGGAGCAAAGGAGTGTTGGGGCCAAAAAGACCTTAGAAATAATATACTCAAACTACTTTAAAGTTAAAACTGAGACTATTTAGAGGTCGTATGACTGGTCCCAGGTATCGCAATCGGTTCACAGCAGAACTGGGCTTACACGCCATGCTTCCTTCTTCCTTTAAAACCTTATAAAATCACAGTCATATACCCACAAGGACAAACCCATGAAATCCCGAGACAGACTACCTGGGAGAAACAATCTAAGGGGCATCGTGTCCACAAGCTGCTGAGGAGGGACCATGTGGGTTTTGCCGCGTCTGCTTAGCTGGGACCCTATTTTTGCCCTCTGCGCTCTTGCTCCTCAGAGTGAAGTCCTTGGATCAGCAACACTGGAATCACTTAGGAGCTTCTCAGAAATGCAGAATCTTTGGTCCTCTCCAAACTGTGGAATTAGAATCTGCATTTCTCCAGATCCTCAGGTGTTTCCTAAGGACATGAAAGTCTGAGAAGCCCTGATGCAAAGGATGTATTCCCTCATAATGCAGGAGGGATTGCTAAATGATCAAATCTTTCCTTACTATCCTTCATTTTTTAAATTCCGTTTTGTAGAACTTGGGATGTCTGGAAAATATTAGTGCACTTAGGAAAAAACATATTAAAGTCTATTTTATTGTGTTACATCATAATAGGGTTCTCATCTATATGAAGAAAGAAGAACTTGTAAATAAACACTATATAAATCAACAATTCTAAGTTAACTCGATGATGTTGTCATTAATGCAGGTGCCAAATTTCATTTTCTGTTTGTTTTTGGTTTTTGTACATACTTCATTTGGGCTGTTATTGAACTGCCTTTAAATACCAAATGGGTAAATCCTTAGGGAGCCAACTGTGCTACTGCAAATACTCCCCTGAAACTCAGCTAGAATTTTGGCCTCCTAAACATCTTAACGTTAATATCTATAATTCAAGCAGGCTGGCTTATGCTCCGTCTGCTTTTTCCTGGGAAAAATGCAGAAATAAATAACAGTCTCTTTGAGGAGCCACAAATTCCCAAAGCAGCTGGAGGAGTTATAAAAAGAAAGGCATCTGACCATTTCCATGGGACCCTCTCCACTTCTCCCACTTTCTTTATTAATAGTAATCCAGATAAAACTTTTTACCAGTGAGAACAAACTCTAGTCAAGTGTGCCTAACATTTGTTTGGGGTGCAGGATGCTTCTCACTAGCTTGAGCTCTGGTCCTGTTATTTTTCTACCACCTTACTCTGTTGAATTTAACCATTAATACTGGCATTGATTGCATTCTTCATCACCCCACACTTTTGGTGTATGCCTCAAGGATGCCTTTGTATTTCAAATACCAGAGGGAAGGAAATGGTGCATACCCAGTGGATATTTACTGCATGTTCACATTACAAAGTAAAACAACATGTTTAAATTCTAAAACTCAAAACTGCAATTTGAAATTTTAAAATATTGCCTTTAAATACCCTCAGGAGAAACAGAGTCAATCAGGAAACATTTGAATATGGCAAAGGGAGAGTCTGTTGACTTTTCAAAAATATTTGGTCTAACTTTATCAGAAAGAAAAACACATAATAATATATATACAGCTTAGTTGATTAAATACAAATAACACCAGTGTGGCCACTACCTAGAAAAGAAATATTACTTTGCCAGCAATCTAGAAAGCACTTTTCTGTACCCTTCCCCAAATATAAACCCATCCTTCTCCACCAGAAATAACTGCTGTCCTATTGTAAATATTTCCATTCTTTTTCCATAGAGTATTCCACCAAAGATTGTATCTCTAAACAAAATAGTTTGGGCTTTCTTTTGGCCTGCTTTTTAGCTTTATATAAAATACATAAATACAGTATTTGTTTACTGTATATTTTGTGTTTTTTTTTGAGATTTATCCAAGTTGTTGCATATAGCTGAGGTTTACTAATTTTCATTTTTCAGATAGTAATCTACTGTATGACTATACCACAATTTATATAACTTTTGATGGCTATTTGGTTTATTTTCAAGTACTGGTTCAAGTCTTTTGCCTTTTTTTTCTCTAAGGATTTATTTGATTTTTTTATTGTTGTTGTTTTTAGGGGTCATTTATATATTCTGGGTCTTAGTACTTTGTAATTTGTATGGGTTGTAGATGCCTTCCCTCACTTTATGCCTTTTCATGAATTTTATGGTACCTTTTTCTCCTGACTCTATTGAACTTTCATAATTGAAAGTGTTAGGACAAGGTGAGGAAAAAAGTAGTATGTAATCATATACCTTAAAAAGATGTATCCGATTTCATTATCTTCATTATTACATTCTAGAAATCATCTGTCAACACTTATGTACCTGATTTCAACTACATCAATCAAAAATTTCATATGTGTAACTTTGCAAATGCTTTTAAGATACCCTATATGTGTCTGAAACCTTCTCTCCTTCATCCCCAACATTTAGATACTGACCAATATCTAGTAAATACTCAAAAAATTCAGTTGATTAAATGCCACATGAGAGACTACACATCTCATTGTCCTAGCATTTTATAATTAAAGGCAACTTTTAAAGAAAATATTATAACCTGCATATTGAAATCTGCTCATTTGCCTGGACATGGGCCCAACTAATGAGTGAGCTGGCTTTTGTTTTTCCTGCCTTTCAAACTCAACAGAGCAAGATTCTTAACCTGAAAGCCTCATAAGTACTAACCGTTTATTTTCATTGATTCTGATTATCACAAGCCAAGGATAACTTGCATTTCAAGATTTCCCATTTCCAAATATTGGGATGTGTGCCAAATGGCCTCCCCCCTTCGATCTACTCCTCCGCATCATACCCCACCCATTTCCATCTGGCCTTATGTCCTGGAGACTGAGCTCTATGGACGACATCAACGGGCTCCCTGTTTTTCTGGCTTTCAGTTGGGTTCTGACAGTGGACACCCTGGCAGAAAACTGGAGGATCCAGGGAGGCAAGGGAGGTGAGGAGATATGCCCTCTTGGCTCCCTTCCTGTGGGGAAGCTCCTGGCCTGCTGTGTCTCTTGACCCAGGTGGCCTTCTCTATTCAATTCTCTCCTGTTTTCAGGCAACTGCTCCCTTCCTTTTGTCCTACAGGCCCAGGAGTGATAATAGCTCTACCAGCACTAAACCAGGTTACTGCACTACTCCTGTGGTTCTACTTTGCAAATAGTCCCTTTGTAAATAAACCCTCCTGGAATTATACTAATTTGCAAGTGCCATCTGTTTCCTATTGGGACTCTTCCTGATACAGCCTTAATAGCCAGGCTTGTGTGCAAAAAGAGAAGGAAAACAAAGCATTAAGGTAGATTACTGGAAGTGCTGCTTTCCTGGGCTCATATATAAAGCACAGAGAAGCACAAATATTATTTTCTGTGGAGTTAACTTATAATCAGAGAGCACAAAAATTAAGTTGGGCCCTGTAAAAGTTACAAATAATGATAAGCAAAATAGTCTTCCCCTTGGAAGGATGAGTTCTTTTTTAAGAGGACTCAGCTGTAGACCCCGATCATTATCTGTCAGCTGGGTAGCATTTAGGGATTCCGTGGAAAGCACTTCCTTCACTAAATTCTTTGTACCCTCTTGGTTAACTCATCCATTCTCACTACCACATTTTGAAACTGAAAGGGAATATTACTTAGGGCGAGGAAGTGAATTATGTTTCAAGTAACCCAATAAATGCTGGCTCTGAATTTCATTCAGAATTTTTTTTCTACCCTACTTATCTCCTTCCTTAAAGAAGCAGTGCAGTCAATGTTATTTGTCCATGGATCCCGTCTGCATTACATAGACTCTTATTTTCCCACACTTAGATATAACAGTTAAAATTTAAAATATCTCCTGTTATTGGTAATTCAGACTAAATGAAAAAGCAAGTATTAAAATTGGAAAAAAGAACAATTTATAATTATCTATATGAATAATTACCTCAGGATGTTACCAAGAAGACTGTCAGCTATAAGACTCTCTTCTTATGGAAAAACCTTATTTGTATCCTGCAGAAATGAAAGTCCTTCTAAACAGGGATACAGTTAATGCCACAAAAAGCACATCAAACTAGAGAGATCACTAATTGAAATTACTAGCTGGAAATACATAAGGCATCTCTGCTGAGGGGAATAGCAGGGATACCTCTCCCCACCTGTTCATCTATAGGAAAGGTGAGCAGATCTCCACATGAAAAAGACAGGAAGGCACAGGTTGAGGTTCTCTTGTGCCCGACTTACTCTCCAATGTGGCAGGTAAGAGGCAACGGTGGAGCCAGTCACTAACTCCCCTCTGTGTCATGCTCTTCCCCTTCCATAAAAACGTGATCCCCTTCAGGGTCCTTTCTTTAGCTTTGCAGTGGGGAAGGAGGCTCTGGCTTTATTCTCCCTCTCTGTTAGAAATCATGATCTAACTAAACAAAAAGTAATTCCCAAATCCCTAACACAGGCATAAAGTTGTGGAAGAGCTCTTTCTAACAGGTCTTCAAGTACCACTTGGAGAAAAAAAGAACTTCTGCTCTTTTGTTTTATGGTCTCCAGCCCTGAAAAAGGACCTTGCAGCCAAAACTTCATAGCTACAACCTTATATACCGGGAACTTAAAGTGCCGTGCATAATGCATTTACCATTCTCCTACTAGAGATTCAGTGTTAAAAATGCAGTTAAACTTTTTAAACAGAAAAATGCTACTCAGATTCCACTGTGCCTACTAATGGATACATATATACTTACTTGATTGGAAAAACCACTTTCCTCTCTCCCTTGACCCCACTCATCATTTTATAGAAAGCAAAATCGAGTCTCTTTATGTTGATAAAATTTAGTATCTAATTCAGCACTTCAATACTATGTTTCTAAACAGATGTGATAAGAACATACATTTATTTTATTTTTTATTAGAGAAGTTGTAAGTTTACAGAAAAGTCATGCATAAAATACAGAATTCCCATATACCACCCTATTATTAACACCTTACATTAGTGTGGTACATTTGATGCAATTGATGAAATAACATTTTGATAACTGTGCTATTAACTATAGTCCATGATTTATTTTAGGGTTCACCAGTTGTGTTATACAGACCTAAAGATTTAAAAAAAATTTTAATCTAATAACTTAAATATAACCTAGAATTTCCCTCTTTTAACCAATTTCAAATATACATTTCAGTGCTGTTATTACATTCACAATGTTGTGCTACCATCAGCACCATCCAT
Source organism: Cabassous unicinctus (assembly GCA_029593785.1). NCBI lineage: Eukaryota > Metazoa > Chordata > Mammalia > Cingulata > Chlamyphoridae > Cabassous > Cabassous unicinctus. Next base: position 16,479 of record JAQZBX010006858.1, on the reverse strand, counting down.
TATGTAAAGTTTTACATCATGCCAAATAGAAACTCTGTACAAACATTGACTCCCCGTACCCTTATCCCCATCCTGGCCCCTGGTAACCTGTATTCTAGTTTCTGACACTATGAGTTTGCTTATTCTACTCATTTCATATAAGTGAGATCATATAATATTTGTTCTTTTGCACCTGGCTTATTTCACTCAACATGGTGTCTTCAAGGTTCATCCATGTTGTCACATGTATCATAACTTCATTCCTTTTTACAGCTGAATAATATACCATTTTATGTATACACCGTATTTTGTATATCCATTCATTGGTTGATGAATACTTGGGTTGCTTCCAACTTTTGGGAATTGTGAATAATGCTGCTGTGAACATTGTTGTGCAAATATCCGCTAGAGTCGCTGCTTTCAATTTTTCCAATATACCTAGAAATGGGATTGTTGAATCATATGGTAATTCTATACTTAATTTTCTGAGGAACTGCCAAATTTTGTTCCACAGTGGTTGCACCATTTTACATTCCCACCAACAACGAATGGGTGGTCCTATCTGTCTGCATCCTTACCCACAATTGTAATTTTCTATTTTTTTTAACAGTAGCCAGAGATTTTAATGGGGATGAAACGGTATCTCATTGTGGTTTTGTTTTGCGTTTCTCTAATGACTAATGATGTTGAACATCTTTTCATGTGCTTTATGGACATTTGCATATCTTCTTTGGAGAAATGTCTTTACATAAAAGACTTGACTTCTGTCTCTTTTAATTGGGTTGTTTGTCTTTTTGTTCTTGAGTTGTAGGATTTCTTTATATATTCTGGATATTAAACCCTTATCAGATATGTGGTTTCCATACATTTTCTCCCATTATTTAGGTTGTCATTTTACTTTCATGATAAAGTCCTTTGATGCACAAAAGCTTTTAATTTTGATGAGGTCCCACTTATCTATTTCTTATTGCTGCTTGTGCACTGGGTGTAAAGTCTAAGAAATCATTGTCTTACATGTGGCTGTGAAGCTGCTCTCCTATGTTTCTTCTAGGAATTTTGTAGTTCTAGTTCTTATACTCATGCCTTTGATCCATTTTGAGATAATTTTTGTATCTGTTGTGAGATAGGGGTCCACCCTCAGTCTTTTGAATATGGACATCCAGTTTTACCAGCACCATTTGTTGAAGAGACTGTTCTTTCCCAATTGAGCAGATTTGGCACCTTTGTCAATATTCAATTGGCCAAAGATGTGAGGGTCCATTTCTGAACTCTCAACTTGATTCTATTGGTCTATATGTCTGTCCATGTGCCAGTACCATGATGTTTTGATAATTGTGGCTTTGTAATAAGTTTTAAGAATAGGGGGGTGGATGTGGCTCAAATGATTGGGCGTCCGTTTCCCATATGGAGGGACCTGGGTTCAATCCCTGGGACCTCCCGGTAAAATAAAGAAAAATAAAGAAGGTGCGTGGGCATGCCATCAAGCCCCACGAGCGGGTGAGCCCCCAGCCCTGAAAATGGGTGAGCCTCCAGGACCCGCGAGCGGGTAAGCCCCCAGGCCCTGCGAGCTGGTGAGTTGTCTGGCCCCAGGAGCAGGTGAGCCATCTGGTCCCGCTGAAACATGCAGCAAGATGATGACGTAACAGGAGAGAGAGGCAGAGGAGAGCCAAGATGAGACGCACCGAAAAACCAGGAACTGAGGTGGTGCAGGTGGCAAAATGCCTCTCTCCCACATCAGAGGTTCACAGGATTGAATCCCAGCGAAGACAGGAGGAGAAGGATGAAAGGAGAGGGCAGAAAACAGACACAGAGAATTGCCCAACGAATGAACACAAAACAGCAAAACAGGGGACGGTATGGTTAAGATGGATTAAAAAAAAAAAAAAAAAGAATGGGATGGGTGAGTCCTTCAACTTTGTTTTTCTTTTTCAAAATGGATTTGGCTATTCAGTGTCCCTCACTCTTCCATATAAATTTGAGAATTGGCTGTTCCGTTTCTTCAAAGAAGGCTATTGGAATTTTGATAGGGATATTGTTGAACCTGTAAAATGTTTAGAGTAGAATTGACAACCTAGCAATAGCTAGTCTTCCAATCCATGAATACAGAAATTCCTTCCATTTATTTAGGTCTTTTTTATTTTTCTTAGCAATGTTTTGTAGTTTTCTGTGTACAAGTCCTTCACATCCTTGGTTAGATTTATTCCTATATACTTATGATTTTACCTGTTATTATAAATGGATTTTTTTCTTGACTTTTTCTTTGGACTGTTCATTACTGGTATATATTTCTGGCATTGATCGTGTACCTCACTACTTTGCTGAATTCATTTATTAGCTCTAGTAGCTTTGTTTCAGACACATATTTTATTTTAAGTAGTAAATTAGGATTAAGAAGATCCCTTTACATAGAAATTATATCACTGAAGTTACACTTTTTAAAAACCTATCAAAGTATATGCAGATAATAATCTTATATAGTTCTATTTTATTTCATTTGCATTCTATGTAGATGGGGTAATATAGTGGCTAATGCATGGGAAGCTGAGACATACACCAAGGTGTGGATCTCAGTAGCTGTGTGACTTTGGTTAATTTACTTAACGTGGCAGACAAGTCTTAGGGTAGCCTCCATGATCCCTGCCTTCTGGAATTTCTCTCCTGTGTCATTCCCCTCACCTTGAGTATGGGCAAGACCTGTGTCTTGCTTTAACCATTAAAATATAGTGAAGGTGAAAGGATGTCACTCTCGTAATTGTTACATGGCAAAGGTGATGAGATTTCAGACTCCCTGTGATTAAATGACATTTATATAAAATTCTGTCTCAGCAAACTGGAACAAGACTTTCCTTTGGGGCTTGATGGAATAAGTAACCACGGTGGAGAAGCCCACATGACAAGGAACTGCAAGCGGCCTTTAGGATCTGAGATGGCCTCCAGTTGACAGCTAGCAAAAACCTGGGATCCTCAGTCATACAGCCACAAGGAGATAATTCTGCCAGAATGAACAAGGAAACAGATTCTTCCCCCATTTAGCACTCAGATGAGACTGAAGCCTGGCCAACACCTTGGTTGCAGTCTTGTGAAACCCAGAGCAGAGGACTCCTGAGCCAGAAAAACTATTAGATAATTAATGTGTATTGTTAGGCTGCTAAATTTGTGATAATTTGTTGCACAGCAATAGAAAACTAATCACTTCATTTCTCTACTCCTCAGATTCCTTAAACGAAATATAGAAATGATAGAACCTCCAGGGCAGTCAGTTAGTATTGAACGAGATACTGGTTTTCAATGCACAAGCCCAGGATATGGTTCATGGAAAGCTCTCAAAAACTGGCAGTAACATTATTACTTCCATTGTACTAGGAAGTTTAGTCTCAGAAGAGTGAACATAACACAGTTGCCTTAGGAAGAGGTCAGTTCCATTAATGTTAATGGTAAAGATTCAGTCAAAGTAAATATGGATTAACTGAGAACATGACAGATTTAATTTTATTACATCTGAGTTTTGGAATAGTCCTAAACATAATTGTGAAATGGAAGAAACTGGTCTTGAGTATCCTCCCATTATCCTTGAAAGTCCTCCCCATCTTCTTCCCACAATCTCCCCAGTGTTAGGTACTAATTTTCTCTTGGGAGCTGTGTATGTAGGGAACCAGGGAATCTACTTTATGGTAGGGAATCTTATAATGGCTTGAGCCACAGCAGAAATGCGGTTGCCTTCTTGGCCAGAACATAAAGTTGGCTACATATTTACACAATGAGTTAAGTTATAATTACAGGGAAATGTTTATAAGAATATGAACATTTTCACAACATGCATCAATTTCAAAATAAACTTCATACATTTTGTATAGAGAGATTTTCCCAAAAAAGCACTCATGTTCCTCAAAAGCAGTCTGAACTATCTTACTTACTGCCTTGATTTCTTTAACTGAGTTTTATTTATTACTCTCATTTTGATTCCAGATCATTTTAATTACCAATAAAAGGCAAGTACCAACACTGAATGGATTATTACTTATGTGGATGTTTTTAAAGCTGGAATAGTTAGTGGCCTCATTCCAAAGCTTCTATAAACCGTTTTTATAAGTGATTGCTCTCATAAAGAAATTTGGATAGAAACTCTGTTATTAGTGGAGAAATACAAAGCAAAGAATGACTAGTACTTTAAATGTGTTAAGTTCAAATCAACATCATTAACTTGCAAGTGTAAACTTTGATTGTCCTTCAATTTCTTTAGAAGAAAACCATTAGTGAGAAGATAAGAGGTTTCATTTATACCCTTCCAGTTCATATTTATCTGAGGGAGAAGAAACTTGGATATTACCAGTGTAGGAGCCAATGTCAAACTATTTTGTGGTTTCAACTTATTCCTATGGAGCAAACAGGATGTTTACCATCCTGTTCAAACGGGAGCCTCAGAAGTTTATACCATCAGAAGTAAAACCACCAGGGATCTCAAGAATTTGGCAGAGTATGCAACCACTTCTATGGGGCAGATTTCTTATTTTGCATTGACAAAGATATTGGTGTTCTAGAGATGAAGGGATAAACAGATAGAGGACATTTATCTAGTGGATTGTCAGAATATTCTTTGCTTCTGAGTTCACATAAATTATTATTCTTATGAAGGTTTTAAAAATCTGAAAGTTTATAATAAATCAAATTAATGTAAACTGGCCTTTCACTAAATTGGGGAATTAGAATTTTGCCTGTTTTTTTTAAAAAAAAATATATGAATTCCAGAATCACATTTCGTAGCTGAGCTTAAAGAATAACTACCAATAGTTCCAAACGACGCCAAATGCCTTTTATGAACTCCTACTTTTATTTTCCCATCCTGATTTATTAATCTCATCAGCTGGAATGCTGATGAAGCTCAATATTTAGTTATTAGTGATAGCTTAGCCACTAATTAATTATAAATTTGATTAAATCTCTTAATCCCTCTGACCCTTGTTTTTGTCTTTAGTAAAAGAGAAGAACCATTTTCTTTACTCTTTGCCTTTATTTTGGGGCTTAGGAACTATAATATACGTGAAAGCACATTGAAAACAGTCTACTAAATTAACATAAAATTACTATAAATATTAAGATTACCACTTCTGGCCGATATGGCTCATTGAATATCGCCTTTGCTATAACTTAACAGCATTTAACAACAATGAGATTTCCTATGTGTTCAAGACATCACCATTAGGCTGCTTTCACTATTCAGTGTATTTTGGGTTATCTTTCTAATAACAGCTATAAATTAGTGTTAGTCCATTCATACTCTGTAAACTAGTACCCCTCCCTTTTGAAGAATAGGATGAATGCAAAGAGAAATAGCCACCAAAATAAGTCAAATCTTAGATGCTAGGAGAGCTTTGTCTCCCTAGCAGTAAGGTACTCCAGCCAGTCTGGGCTGTAAAACAAGAGACTCCAGAAAAATAATATGTAGTGCAAAAACAGACAGAACTTCAGCTTTCAGTTATCTCAATTTTCTCTCATCAATAATTGCCATAGCAAAATAGTTTATGAGTTAATGGGAATTTAAACTCATACCAGACACCATCTTACCTACCAACTTTATGCAAAGCCTAAAAAATAAATGTGAAGTGCCATAAGGTCCTTTAACTAAGTTTTGATGGTTAGAAACTCAGAGGAAGGCATCATAATGGGAAATAGATGTGGGTAAGTTTTCCATTTTCATTACCCCTATTCTCTAGCAGCTCAGAACAATCACAGAGCTCAGAATCAGAGAGCTCCTATAATGCATAGTCACATGAATGGGAAAAGATATTAGCTACAGCAAGAAAACTAACTCCTTTCCAGTTAAACCTCCATCAGTCATCTACGAAACAAGGACATACATAACTTTGGTTGGCAATATGATAAAGTCTCACATTACTTATAATGATGATAGTTTTTCTTTGAAATATAAAAATGTAAAATAAACCTGAATTTCCATGTTTCTTTCTTCTGTCATTCAGTTAGTATACACGATATTTTCTCTGAAAAGTACATTGAAATAAAACATTGTCCTCTTGGTTGTCTCATTTCATTTGATTTGTAAAGAAGTACTTCATAAGCTTTCCTCACATTATTTGACTCTAACATTGCTTGTTTCTGCTTATTTCTATGAAGTCTTAAATTTACAACTTAAAAACATTAAAGTGCATCTAACTCACTCATATTTGGAGAAGCGTGACAACAGAAAGGTCTTAATGGAGACATCTATGCTTTGCAAGGGCATAATATTGTTCTGGAGTGGAAGACAAGACATTGCATAGCAGCAGATGCATTTATAACTAATTAAATTCTATTACAAGACAGACAAAAGGGAACCAATCTCTCGAAGAGAACCCATTTCTTGATGAGGAGATTCTTCTATTCACTACAGATAATTAATTCCTGATAAACAAAAGACAATGGGTGGAAACATTGCAGAAAAATGAAGCATTTCTAAGACAGAAGCAAGAAAAAGATTTATAGAAGAATGTACAGCATGTGTTCAGAGGTGTGATGTGCGCCTTTAGGTGGTGTAATGACATCATTCAACATGCATGGCCTCTTGGAATGTGAATAACACACATGCACACACTTGGTGGGACATCAAGACATGGATCATGGGTTAAATTCAGAAGAAAGTTTGGAATATGAACAGAATAGAAAATATGTTCATTTAATTCAAGGTAAACATGAACGGTTCAATACCCATCAATTCTAGTGGTTCTTTGTAATTGAAAACAAAGCCACAGAAACTCATATTTGATTTAGTTTAACAATGGTCCAAAGAACTAGAATAACCAAAGAAATTAGAAGGGTTTATGCTTAAAGGGATTTAGGTTCTAATGCTTGTCCATTTTCCCTAAGATTTCTAATACTTCACCTTCTTTAGTGTATACTTAGCCTAGTAATGAAACTTTGGGAAAATGGCTTCTAGATTTTTCTTTTTCTATTATATCATAGTGGCAGTTTTTTGTCATCTGTTTTTCATCTCAGCTGTCCACCTCAGTTTGCTGTTGTAAACATACAGTAGCCATTCCTTCTCATTAAGTCATGCATATATAAACACAGCAACAAGGAGCCGGTATTATGAAAGGAACACACGGTGTAGAAGTACCTCTAATTTATTGCACATCATTATCATCATCTTATGCTGCTGAGCTGGGCACTTAATTTAAATAGACATGGTCTCTGCAGCCTAGGAATTTATGAACTAAAACATAAACAACACATTCTCATTTCTTTCCAAGAAGGGAAGGACATAGATCTGCCCTGTGGGCCTCCTAATTAAATCCAACTATTAGAACTCTAAGTTAAACTGGTCATTAGCTTTATTCCACTTCACTTTTCTTCTTTTTAACTCTTGCCCTCTATCACTCCATAATTTAAGGAGACTTTTGGAATAAGAAGGCTTTTGAAGGAATCAAAAAAGCAAATATTCTCAAACATGAGATAACAAGAAAAAAAAGAGAAGTTGAAATGGGAGTAGGAAAAAAAGGGGCATGTTGATGATACGGATAAGGTTAAAAGGTTATTTCATAAACTAAACTAGCACCCAAATCAACAAAGGAAGCAAGAGATATTACCTGAATGAACAATGATAATAAAATGGAGTAAATTAAGGCCAATAATATTTTTTAATTAAAAAAGAGAAACTGGAAGCTGCTCAAACAAAATAAAATTTCCTAAATGGAATTATGGCTATAGCAACCCATTAAAATAGACCCAATAAAACATGTGTTACATAATTCAAGTCTACACTATCTAAATAGTATAAATTGGAGTATTTTATGTAAAAAGGTACTATGTTGAGTAACATAAAAGTACAAGATCATGATAGTCCATAGAGGCAGAGCAAGTTCCATAAATGGAGTTCTCCCCATTTGAAATCATATGAGAAGTAGGACCTGGTAGTGTGGGCCACCCATCATTGACCAGGTCCAGCTTAATGACTGATCTAGACTGAACAGGTAAAGAGCAAAAGCTTAGTGAATTTGTCTCACTGCTTTAATTTCCCACTTCACTTTGCATAGATATGGCTCAGTTCTCCCTTATAATTATGTTGCAGCAACCTGTCTGTCAACTCATGTGTGGTCTTGCAATGCTTAGGTAAACAACCACATCTTTAAAATTATGAAGAAAGGATGGAGTTTTGATATTTAATTTCATTTGACCTCATCATATTTAATGTCATCCCATTGTAAGTTGATGGGGTAATTTTTTTTCAAATTATCTTAACGAGGGTTTAATAAAAGATTGATGTAACTTAAATTTCTATTTTAATAGGTATTCAATAAATATATTATTGAATATCTGCTTTGTGCCAGCCACCTGGACCAAAATTCAACTAACTACTTAATAGGGATAACATAAGACGAATCTTAACGAGTCAGTGCTAGTATGCATTGGTTTGTCAGATGAAAGTGCTATATACATTCAAAATACCTTATTATTAGTTGGCTAATGCTCTGGGGCAAAAGAACAGTCCTTATCATTATGAAGCACTCCAAGGATTACATCATGGCTAACACATGCAAAGAAGAGTTGGAGAAAGTCAAGTAAATATTGGTTTGAATGCCTGCCTTATGGGTCAAAAATTCAAAATGAAAGTAATTTATCCACCCTTAGCTGAATTAGCAAAGATGCTCTTATTTTCATTTAATTTTCAACTTGGAAAAATCAAATTGGAAAATATTACCTTTCAATACAACATTATTAAAAATAATCTATTCATTAAAATATCTGAGCAAATAATTTCTATGTGAACTTTTCTCCTGCCACCTCTGCTACCATAACATAGAAGACCGAAAATAAAATATGAAAGCAGGTGTAAGATGGGGAGACATTCCACTAATGACTATTTTTTCCTAGATTTAGTGCATCTATACTGGCAGAGGTAATTCAGGAAAGGGGGGCTATCCCCCAAACAGAGTACCAAAAAAGGCACAGTGCTCCCACCTCGTGGTTAAATATTCCCTTCCCAAGGATAACAATTTCCTGATAGTCTGACGGAACGAGAGGAATCATAATTGCAATTATCAAAAATATGGCAGAACATGTAAACATGATAATCCATAAATATACAACTATAAAACAAAAATCATAGCTTCATTTTGTGACTGAATAAACAATAGGAAATTTTGACAAAATGCACATCAATAGCAAAGATAAACTATGAGCTCCACCTTGTGGATTATACCTTTCCATCTTAAAGTCTCTGCTTTTGATTTCGGGGGTGGGGATGAGGCTAGGACATTAAGTCTGAGGAGGGGCCTTGTATAGAGACTTAACCCCATCCTGCTCCAGCAAAGAGGTCACCAAGGAGCTGATGTTTATATCCACCCCTAAATCAACCATTCCACCATTAATTTTTGATAGTGGAGGATAAGAAATGGGTCTACTTTTATCATTTTAATGAAGTCAAGGCATTCACTAGACAGTTACCTCAGTATCTGGCCTTGTTTCCAGGAAACATTTTATTTCTGGAATGTTTTATCCTAGAGAAAGTATCAGGTTAATTCCCGAGCCCTGGCACCAGTCAGCCATTGCCACCCTCTTTCAATTTTTTTCCCTCTATGGATGATGGAGACAATGGAAATTGTCAGCATGTGGGAGGTCCTTTCTCTTTACTTCCTCCTTACAACTGAAAGTCTAGGATATAGGGCAATAAAATAACCTCTTAACCAACGTGAGCTTGGCGATTTATCTGAAGTAACATTGCTCCATGGCTGCAAACTAGTACTGGCTCAACTCAGGGCAATGATTGTCTAAAAGGTACCTAATGAACAATTTGAAGAACGAGTCTGTCCATCTATAGTCACATGAGGTTACCAGAGCAAAGCCTTATCTGTCTCAAGAATCCCACTTGTCAACTTCAGTTCATGCTATTCCCAAGAGCTGTTCTGCTAGACGGAAGAGTGATTTCATGCAATTCCCTGCCAGCTCAGTGTAGAGAGCTGGAGAATGCTGCTATGGGAAGCTGTTATTTACAGCTCAGCCTCGCCAGCATCAATGAGGAATGAAGAGCAGATGTTATTTTTTAGTGTTTTTACACTCTTTTGGAAAGAAAAAAAATTTTGTTTCTCTTCCAAATTCTACTACATTTGGCTGTTCATTAGTTTTTGCTACATAGTTTACCCCGTAGCCAAATTCATTACGGTAATAGCCCTTTATTTACAATCTAGGTGACAATGAATTTTAACTTGGGTCAATTGTCAGCAATATATTTTAACTTAGATATAAATGTTGATGTCATATAAGATAGCCCAATTCTTAGAGTAGTTGTTTTCACTTTTCCCTGGAGAATAAACATAACTGATATATAGACATAGAAATATTTTTGAATGATGTTCTAAATGAGGGGAAAATAAAAGATAACATAAAAAGAATGTCGGGGATTGAACCGGGACCTCGGATGTAGGAAGCCAGAGCTCAACCACTGAGCCGCATCAGCTCCCCTGAGTTGGTTCTCTCATTTGTTTGCTTGTTGCATGTTTTTTTGTTTTTAGAAGGCACTGGGGACCCTACCCAGGTCCTCCCATGTGGGAAGCAGGCGCTCAACCACTTGAGCCACATCTGCTCCCTGTATTGTACTGTTTTTATTAGATTCTTAGGAAGAAGGATATGCTTTTCTATAGTAGGTTAGAACTAAATGGTCCTTTAAAAGAATGAGTTTAAGTGATTTGGGCACAGGGAAAAAGTCATTGATCAGCTTTTCCATATTTTTGGAAAGGTATAAGAATATTTCACTGAAAATGTAAAGGCCTTTTTGACATTATTCATTTATCAAAATAAAATATTTTACAAAGATCCTGACATATCATCAAAGTAGTATTTTAAACAGAAAATTTTGTGATGAAAAAAGGAAAAATATTAATCACCCTATTTGAATATGATATCAAGAATTGTCCTGCATAAAAATCACACCTTGAGATTTCTTCCCCAACAGAGCATACATTTTACTTCTCTATTTTTCTGTTATAGTTTACAATAGACAAACCAATCAAGAATTTTATGCTCAAATTCTAGAATTTCCTGAAATTATTATTGTCAGAGAAGTGTAAAATATTCCATCATCATCATCACTATCAGACTGAAGAGTATCTGTTTATCTTCTCCAATGCATGACAGAAATAAAGGAAATAAAGAGATTTTTAAAAAAAGATATTCAATTCATTCTAAAAATAATCATGCTATAGGACACAGACTGCAATCACTTCAATTAGAGCTCTCTCTACGGTCTCGATAAAATAAGGCACAGAAAGAAAATTATCATGAGATGTAAGATTGAAGAACTTGGGTTGTATGTTGTTTTTCACTGTTAAGAACAGCTGCCATAGCTCTTTGTGAGCCTTCAGCGCTCAAGAGCATGAAGTATGCCCTTGCTTTTTTTAAGCAAGATAATCAAAGTGGAACCATTGTTGTCACTTTCTTTTTTCAATAATCAGGGTCCATGTTTCAGTTATTTCTCTAAGATAATGTAAAGATAAATCAGAGCACCTAATGCACAACATTCAACATCTCTCTTCTTGGTGACCTTCCAAATATTTTCTTTGGCAAAACAATCAAACAACAAACCTAAGCCGGTTCCTCTTACCCAGAATTACCAGCATCTTCCACCTCTCCTGACCCTTCATTACCTCATTCTGAATTAATGTTCCAATCTTTCCCTTATCATAGCAGAATAAGTATAATCTTCATAAGCCATTAAGCCTTAACCACAAGAAGACCTTGCGTGGTATAAATATTAAGTACCTTGCTCTTGATAAGATATTTGGCAACACGAAGATACTGAAGAATATCTAAGCCACTGTTATTTTTCAAGACTTAAAAGAACAAAAAAATGTTAATGATTATAAAATTCTACTTTTGCATTCCAAAATTAGGTTCCATATTTGTATCTCGCTTTGCAAAGCAGTTTTACATAAAACTGTGTCACTGATTATCTCTCAACTTCAAACCCATCCTTCTGTACATACTCTGCTTTGCCATGCTGGGGCTGAGACCCTGGAAACCATAGCTGTGCTCTTCCAGCTGGCTCTGTTAGGCTCACTAATAGGGGGTATTCGATGTGGACTGCAAAGGAGGAGGAAGAAGAAACTTATTCCTTCCTGTTGTCTAGCTGTCTGCTTGCTCTTCCTAAGAGCATCACCCAAGCTGTACTTCTTTATCCAAGAAGCAGCTGTTCCTTCCTGTAGCAGCAGCCCAAGGGAGTTTTCAATATCGCCAACATTTGCAGCTCTACCTGCACCTCTCTGAGATACCAGCGCTAGCCTGCTAGGGACTCCTCTGCAGAGTAGGTCTCAGGCCTACAAGAATCTTCAGCCAAACTCAGAACTAGTGAGCGAAATTTCAGCTCTGCTAGCCTCCTCCTCCAAGCTCTCATGCTTAAATAATTCCAAACTCTTCCATTTTTTGTTCCTCCAACTCTAGAAGCGGTAGCTATTTCCTCTAGTTGCCACCTATGTGATAACTTGGAGTTCTCTTTCTACCCTTTCAGTTACCACTTTAACGACTTTATGCCTTGTTAACAGTTACTCATATTTAATATCTATCTTCAAATAACTGGTGTACTTTCTATCTCCGACTGTATCTGATTGATTCACTGACCCTATGGGGGGTAGTTAGAGCAAGTACTATTGTCCCCATTCCCTAAAGGGTTAAGTAATCTTTTGTTAATTCCTTTATGGGTAAGAACCAGATTTGAACTTAGTCTTTAAACACCAATTCTAACACTCTTTCCATAGAAACGTTTTTCATGTGTAAACTGAGTAACTTAAATTCTCATAGGTACCGTACACGTGACATCAAAAACCATCACAGGGGGAAACGATGTGGCGCTTGACCTCCCGCCTACCACATGGGAGGTCCCAGGTTTGGTTCCTGGTGCCTTCTAAAGAAGACAAGCAAGACAGTGAGCTAACGCAATGGGCTGGCACAGTGAGCTGATGCAACAAGATGATGCAACAAGAGACACAAGGAGGAAAACATAATGAGAGATACAGCAAAGCAGGGAGCAGAGGTGGCTCAAACACTTAGGCACCTCCCTCCCACATGGGAGGTCCCGGGTTCAGTTTCCGGTGCCTTCTAAAAGGTAGGCAAGCACACAACAGACAAACACAGCAAGTGCAAACAACAAGGGGGTGGGGAGAAAGAAAGAAATAAAATAAATCTTTAAAAGAAACAGAAAAAAAAATCACGGGAAGTATTTAGAGTAGCCCACTACATATGGGTATTTGAGTGTGGTTACTTAAAGTCAGATATTTTGTACAAAGCACCACATTAACTTTCACATCAGATTCTTCCATCTCAATCAATTATAATCTTTTTAAGAGTTGGGATAAGTTGCATTTATTCCAGTTTTATAATAAATAGTGATGATCAATTCTACTTATTGATCATTGAAGAATGTCAAAACCGTACTTGTGAGATTATTTCCCAAGCAGTCTTAAAAGTAGAATTTAAAAAACAAAAGAAAAGTACTGAATGAAACTTAATTCATAGTATGACATATGCTTATTGCCAGATACTCTACAAATATAAAAACAGACCTTGGAAGTTGTTGTTTATAATGAAAGGAATGAGTATTTCCTCATGGATTGTTCAACAAGATTTTCCAGACATGGGCTTCCTTACACTGGCTAGTCAAATAGTGTGTTTATTTTCTTCCTGTCTGCTCAGTGAATGTGTTTCTAAAGACTGCTTTGTGTTCCTATAAATTACAGGAATTCCTTTACAGTACAACTAGAGGCTCTGGCAGCAGGGCCTAATCAAGATGAAGAAAGCACCACAAATACTTCCCAAATGACCTTCTTCCACAGTTGGCAACATCAAGACAACAAAAGAAAGTGAAAGCAGAGGTTTTAAAAACAAATACATTAACTATTGTACTTCTTCCCACATTTCTGTCTAGAAACTCAGGATAGAAACACTGGAAAAAATAGAATAAATTACAATCACAATTATAGGACCTATGCTATATAAATACATTAAGGAATGCACACCATATGATATGAAAATGAAGTTTTTACTCTTAATGATATATGTCATTACATATATATTATTATATATATCTATCACTAAATGTCTGTAGGTATAAAGCTTTTTTACACTAGAAGATATTCCCAAGTCATACATCTATATGTCACACCAAGAATTTATAAAATTCACTAGCTACTTTAATAGGACCAGTCTTCAACTCCTTTTTGGTAGTTTTTGGCCATTCCTAATAGAGAACAAAGAGAGAAATGAGTAAACAAAGAAAAGAAACTTTTCACTTCTCAAATTTTTGTCTGCTAATTAAATATCTATGAAAGAGCAACCCCCTCCCTTTCCAATTTTTATAGTCCCAGCATTGTCAGGATTTGCCACTGAGAATCTAATGTTAAGTGACAACATCTGAACTGCCTCTGGCTGTTGGTGAATACAGCCTGCTGCAAAAGAGGCAGCATCCTGTACGAGTGAAGTATCGAATTATCCAGGGAAGCTTTAGCTGATGACATGTAGCCTATTCAGCTATGAATAGAGTAGCTTAGAAATATCTAAACAGCTGACTTTGGAGATTAACTGATACTTTGGATCGCAGAAATAGAATGTGCTATCACTAAACAAAAGTCAGTAAAAAAAAACGTGACTAAATCTATTTTTTATAACCATCATAAAAAAACAATATCTATGTCTTCAAATTTGTTGCTAGTGAGGTATAACTGTGAACTGGATGAAGTCTACCTTCATCCAGTTAAAATCTATGACGAATAGAGATCATGCTAATAACATCAGGAAATTGTTGAGACTTTGAAAACACTCCGATACTCATACTACAGTAGGTTTATTAAGTTGCAAGTAGAATTATCAGCCTCTAGGGGGAACCCAAGGTTCTTCCTCTTAATTTTTCTAAATGGTAAATCAGGAAAAAGAGAAAACTCTACCTCCCTAAGAAGGAATGATCTGACTGGTCATATTCCAGAACAAGGACTGGACCATGTTTCGTAGGACTGGCGCTTTCGCAAGAATCACTTCTCTTCTCATGCTCTCTATCCTTCCATGCAACAACCAGATTGAAGACAGATCACTGCCCTGGAAAAGGCAGGTAAGAGACCTGAGTGGTGAACATGTTTTCTTTCTCCTCCTCTCCTCACCTCCCCTCTCCCCTCTCCTCTCTCTCATTGGAAAGCAGAATTCCATAAATCATAGTGGTAAGATCGCAGACTTCAGTTTTTGGTTTCAGGTTAATTAGATAAGGCAGACCTCATATTCTGCTCTAGATTTGAGGTGAATTATGCCTAAAGTGCTTAAGGAAAAGGAATTTTCCATAAGTTTCAGTCCATCTTACTAAATTTCTGTATGGGGGCTTTGTTCTCACTCTCTCTATCTAGATATAGATATAGATATAGATATAGATATAGATATATAGATATAGATACAGATATAGACATAGATATAATGTGTGTGCATGTATATTTATATATGCATATACATATACTGCCTCTTTGAGTCTTACTTTTCTCAGTAGATGGCTGTTAAGGTGACTTCTAGCTCTAAAATTCTGTGCATTTTATCATCAATTTCTTTCCAATGTTAAGTAAAAATTTCTTCAACAAATCTTGGCAGTCTAAGTCATTTCCCCACTGTGTGATTTAATTGGCATAATGCCAGTTCAAGGTTATAGAGCAAAACCCAAAACATCCAGCATGTATATAACAACTCAATCAAGTGCAGATGACCAATCACCTGTAGGCATCTGGAACACAGTAGCCAAAAACAACCTAAGCAGACAATTTTTACCAGAAAGACACAGTCTATCTTTAATTCAGCATTTTAGGTAACATGTGCAAGAAGCCTTCTAGAGCCTTGGGACATGGGCTCAACAAATGTGCATGCTGACTCCTATACCTAAAAATTCAGTGGAATGCACAGACACCTTGAGTAAATCATCCCAATGAATGGTGCCAGCAGCTTTTCATCCCAGAATTGCATGGCAATGCAATCTGGGCTGGATAAACACAATCTGTCTATATGGAGGAAAAACAGGACCTTCAAAGGGAAAGCAGAGTAGGAGGATTCTTGTCTGACATACTTAGTGCTCTCACCAATTTTCATTTTGTATCTTTTATCTATCTTGGACACCCAAGGAAAAACAGGCCAGAACAATTCTGGTTGAGGACAAAGAGGAAAATTAGAATCTGAATTCTAATTCTTCCAGAAAAACCCAACTGCCAAAATAAATTGGCATTATAGGATGTAGAGCAAGGAAATATCTTAAATTGCATTTAATCCAGTGCCCTTCACTTTACAAATGAGAAAGCTGAAACTTGGAAAGGTCTAATTCTTCATAGGAATGATCTTTATTTTGGGTTTACATTACATGATACTATGTCCCTGCCGCAATGGAGAAAGGACAATGAGAAATTCCGCTCATATATACCCCAGAATTTAGAGAATCAAGCTAAATATACCCAAGTAACTTAACCTCAGTGTATCAGTTGCCCATTTGTGCATAACAAATCATCA
>JAQZBX010006857.1:31937-46339 GCA_029593785.1 Cabassous unicinctus | reverse complement strand
CATGCCTGCCCGTCGTGCCAGCTCACCTTCTCCAACAGACCCCAGGAACCGAAACCAGGACCTCCCATGTGGTAGGCGGGAGCTCAATCACTTGAGCCACATCTACTTCCCCTAATTCATTTAGTGCAGACCATGGCTTCTCCAAGGTACCAGAAAACATCCTCACAGTACATTAGCGTTGTCTCTCAAGGATCTAAGTGGAATGTTAAATCCTGTGTCATGGGCGAGTGCACTTCCTTGGGATACAGCCAGTTGCCTTTATTAACACCCAGTGCTCCCACAGCCCGATTGTGTTGTGACATCACCCTTGTAATTGGTTTGGAGGCCAGGAAAGGAGATGGGAGTAGATCCTGAGGGCCGGCATTAGAAGATGCCATTACAGAAGAAGATGCCCCACAGCAGTGGGACGATGGGATCCCTATACAATGGAAGCCAGAGGGCAGTACTGCACCACCAGTAGCCATGGAGACATAATTATTGTAAGGTCAGGGTGGCAGCCCAAAGGACATGAGCCACAGAAAGCAGAGATGTTGCTTAAGAGAACACAATATATTTAGGGGCATGCTGGATGAGGGGCCAACAAGGGTATTGCTCAGTCTATACCGTCCAAAGAATCCAAGGATAGATAATGAGTGAGAGGCTGATGACAGATATCCCAATGAAAAAGTCACAGTTCCTTGCCCAGTTCTGGGATCTGGGCCAGTCCTCAGACCCAGAATCTATCACCTAAAGGAAGAGCCAAGTCCCCAATGAGGAAAGACTCTGTAATAGCATAGAAAGACTATAGGATCAATTGCTCCAGTCCTTCCCCCAAAGGGACCTGTGACCATTTACTCAGGTAATTCTGCATACTGGGGAAAGGGGAATACCAAAGCATTCCCTAAGATCTGTTGGATGCAAGGTCCTAGTTGACATTGAAACCTTGGGATCTGGAGTCCTAGCCCTGCTCCAGCTCATAGGGAGTGCACAGGGGTCCACAGCTCCACCCACGGTCATTTCCTGGTCCCCAAACATATCATTGAGAAGGACAGACTTGTATTTGGCAGAACACAGTAGTTACTTGCCTGTGGTGTAAGAGTATCACAGTGGGGAAAGCCAAGAGGAAACTTTTGAAATTGCACTGCTCCTCTCACCCCCAGGCAAGATAGTAAATTAAAAATAAAGAGCATCCTGGGGTGAAATGGCAGATATTAGTACCACCATTAAGACCTAAAGGATGCAGGGATGGTGGTTCCCCTCATATCCACATTGAGTCCACCAGCCTGGCTCCTACAAAAAAACAGATGGATCCTGGAAGATGTCAGTGGACAATCACAAACTCAACCAGGTAATAGTCCCAACTGCAGCTACTGTGCCAGATGCAGTATCTTTGCTGGGGCAGTTGAACAGAGCCTCAGCTACATGGCATTCAGCCATTGAGTTGACCATCCCTCTCAGAAAAAAAAGTATCAAAAACAGTTCACATCTATCAGAGATAGAACACCAGTATACTTACAGTCTTGCTTCAGCTTAGATTATCTTTCTCACCCTCTGTTACAATATAATCCAATGGGAACTGAACCATCTGGATCTTGCAGTCTACTCTATCATTGACACCATGTTAATCTTGGACTAGATGAGAAAAAAGTGGCAAGTTCTTTGGAGGCCTTGGTAAGACATATGTGCTGCAGAGGGTGGGAGATAAATTTTAAAGATACACGACCTGCTGCATCAGGGAAACATTTAGTGGTCTAGTAGTTTGGATCAGGATGGAGCAATCCTCTCCAAAATAAAAGGACTGATTATTGCATATCATACCTCCCATGACAAAGAAGGTATACCGGTCTCTTGGATTCTGGCAGCAGCATATACAGCAGTTGGAAATACTGCTTTTACTCATATAATAGATGACATGAGGGGCCCAAAGCAGAAAGGTCTGGTGTAAACAGTCCTGTTACTTGGTCAGTATGGCCTGGCAGACCCTACGGTGTTACAGGCATCTGTGGTAGGAAAATATGCTATTTAGAGGTTATGACAAATCCCAATGGGAGAATCACAGAGCAGACACCAAGGTTCTAGAACAAGGCTGTGACATCTGCAGAAAGAATTATATATCTTTCAAAAAATAGTTCCTAGCATGCTACTGGGCTTGGTAAAGATGGACTAAACTTGTGAATATGTTACCTTACCTGTTAAAAGTGACTTTGTAAGGGTGCTTAAGTTAAGGATCTTAAAAAGGGAGACAATACTGGATTATCCATCTGGGCCCAACGTCATCACAATGATCCTTAAAAGTGGAAAAGGGAGGCAGAAGAGTAAGACAGAGGGAGATGTGAGTACAGAAGAGGAAGTCAGAGTGATTGAATGGGGGAAGGACTAGCCCTTCTCTTGCTGGTAATTTGTAGCAATTTGTTACAGCAACAATACGGAACTAATACAGTCACTATGTCAGAATGTCAGATGGGTCCATTAGAGGTCAATCCTAAGATGGTAGCAGAACATCTAGGATTTGGCACAAGTGGGGCCAGAAGGCACAAGGAGCTGCAGGACCAGGTGAGCCAGAAATACATGTCATCCATTACTGTGGCAATGGTGCCTCCCCTCTCAGCTCATATGGATAGTCACATGTGAGGGTTCTTTATAATCTGTGAGTGGAGGAGCGTGGCTGTCAGGAGAATGCCTCTCAGATCTCAAACCACAAGATGTGGAATCGATGGAAGGCCAGAGCAGCTATGCTCTGAAATCTGCGCCTGTGCTTGCACTAAGGCCACATTTCCCACTGGCCGTCCCAGCTAATGACTGAGTGTGAGAGGAATACTTACTAAGACAGGCTCATTCCTGGAAGATGGGTGACTGCTCTGAAGGGCAACTTTGGCTCAAGGACTTTCTATTAGCTTTGCCAAAACTTTCTTAGAACTGCATTACAAGCTAAGACTTTCCTTACCCAACCTTACTTTCTTCTATCTCACCTCCACAGGGTTAGACCTGCATTGGAGTCTCATGGCTCTCCCAGCCTCTTCAGCTTCCTCCCCATTTTTTTTTCTCAAAGGCATTTTCCCCAGTGCATCTCTTGCATATCTGATCCCTTCTTGGTGTCTGCCTCTTGGAAGAACAGTACACAAGGAGGAAAAGAATAAAGTTGATACATGGATGTGTCAGCTAGGTAGTACATAGGGGCAAGCTACAAATGGATGGGCTATGCCATAGACTTACTCAGATGTGGCCCTGAAAGATAGTGGTGAAGGGAAATTCTCTGAAATAGGTAGAGCTTCAGGTAGTGCATCTCATCACACTTTGTATGGAAAAGAAGTTATCCGAGATTAGAATATACATGGATTCATAGGCAGTGAGTTAGGTGGACAAGGACTAGTTGATCAAGCCTTCATTTCTCTAGCTTCTGGGAATGTTGGCAGCTGATGCTCTCAGCTGAGTCCCTTTCTGGGGCTTACCTTTGACTGAAGAGTGTTGCTTAGCCCAAGTTCATGCTTTTCCCAGGTACAATCTATACCCAATGGCTAATGGATATGGATATTGACCCAATTTGGGTCAATTCTGGAAGGCCATCCCAGCTTCAGCCCTCCCTATAGGAGAAGCTTTTGTTGTGACTATACCACAGTTCAATTCCTCTGTCTGCCCAATTCTCCTTCCTGCATTCCTCCACAAATGTTGATCCTGAGATCACTCCCTGGTAATCCTACTACATCCAAATCTCCATCACAGTGCCCACTTCCTGGGGAAGCCTACCTGTAACAGATGTAAATGCCTACCATGTGAGACAGAATATGAAAAGTGCTATATGAGTGGTACAAGTACCATGCCACAAAAATACAGTCATAAGTAATTTTTTTTTTCTGAGAGACTGAAAGAATGGAGATATTCTGAGCAGGTCTTCTAAGACAGGTAGGAGTTGATAAGTGAAGAGGGGATGAAATAGCATAAAACTAAGGTAGAATTATCATCAATGAATGGGAGATGAACTGACATAAGCACAGGTATATGCATAGAATAACAAAGTCAGAGTTCAAAGAATGACAAGTGATCCAGCTGAGCAAAAAGATGGGGCCATGCTGGGATGCATCAGGAAATAAAACCAGGATGAATGGCAGGTGAAGATCTGAGCTTTAGTAAGGATTGTGGCCATTATTTGCAAGGTGGTTGGCACCATTTGGGGAGTTTGAGAAGAGCGACAAACTCAGAGCTCTCTTTTGATGTGAAATGCAAAGAAGTGGGGGATAAAATAATTTAATCATTATAGTTTGAGTGAACTTCCTAACAAAGTGAGCTAAGAATGACATGGGACGCCGTAGAAAGCATCCATTATTCAAGTAGAGGCTGAATTTCAGTTCCCTGTAGAGGAAGGTTTATGTTCCTTAGACGATAAGACTTTGGGGGTGGGGAATTTTTTTCTTCTTTTATTGCTAATATTTACAAACTTGGATAGTGTACTAAATGCTTTATAGGCATTCTTATTCAATCTTTGCAACAAGGCAGTATGGTAGAAAAGCTGTTACAATGAAAATGATGCACAAAGAAAGTTGAGTGAGGAGTACTGAATAAAGAAAAAGCTTAATGTGTTAAAGGAGAGGGAAGTAACAAAGCTAGTCAACAGAAGGAGAAAGAATGTGTTATGAAAATGGTTTTCCTTACTTAAGGAGAAAAAAAAATCAAGGAACTATAAAAAATGAGTTAGGAAATGTTGGAAGTACATTTACAAGGGTAAAATTGACCACAAAATATCTAAATATATATCCAACTTCAAATTGCAGTGAATTGAGCTCTTTTTATCTTGATTTTTTTTACCAAAGTGCCAACACAATAGGATCAGACAATTGGATGAGGGTCAGTGAATCACCATTTGAAGAATTTGCAATTTTTTGAAAGAGAATTTCATGACTTTGTGTCCCCTTTACTTAGTCAAATAGAGACTATTAAAATGGATCAGAGTTCAGAATGTGGAGGGAGAGAGTGGATTTGTCAAGAAACTTTTTGGGAGCAAGCTGTTATGGTTCTGTATGTTTACCCCTCCCAAGGGGGTTGAAGTTTCGGATGCTAGTCCCTTCACTTCAGCCTACTAAGGAAAACTTCCAAGGAATGATGAGAAAGTATGAAATTATTCCTCAAGTTTAGAGACACAAGGACTGGTGCCTGGTTTGCTCTTAAGACAGACCAGCATGTGTCTGGTTTCCAGTTGGCTGGATAGTAAGTAAAGTCAAAAGAAGAAACATTTCATGTTATAGTTATAATTCAGATGCCCTCTGTGATAGTTTGAAGCTGTATGTGCCCCAGAAGAGTATGTTCTTAAAGTTAATCCATTCCTGTGAGTATGGACCCATTGTAAGTAGAATCTTTTGGTGAAGCTACTTAAAGTAGCTTCACTCATTCAGGGTGGGTCTTCCTTTTACTGGAGTCCTTTAGAAGAGAATGAAATTCAGACAGAGAGAAAGCAAGAAGGTGAAAGCAAGGAAACCTGGAAGAGAAGGGAGAGCCCAGTAGATGCTGCCATATGCCTTGCCATGAGACAGAGGAGTCCAGGATCGCTGGCAGCCAGTCTTAGGGGAGAAAGTGATGAGGGAAGCGCCAGGATCCCAATCCCGTCCTCAGCAGAAACCCACAGCTTTAAAAATAAACTCCCCTCGGTCCCTGGTCCCTCTCTCCCCTCCTTCCTCCCCTTTTCTCCATGGAATCCAAGTCAGGAATATAAGCACCCCAGGCTGCCCCTTTGAATTGAAATTTACAACTCTATACAGATAATAACTCTTTTCCTCCCTAATGGCCTTCTGCTTTTAGAAAGATAAGCTAACCTTGCTTCTCTGCATTTGTAACCCCACCTGCCCGCTTGCTCAGGAATTTGCCCACTTAGTGTACCTATATAAACTTATGGAAATCGGAAAATGGGGCTCAGATTTTTGGAGATTTGACTCTCCTTTGGGCCCACGTGTAATAAAACTTTGTTCATCTGTGCTCCCAAGAGTGCCGTTTGGGTTATTTCTAGCTGGCTGCAACAAAAGCGTTGCCTCCTGATGCCTTGATTTGGACATTTTTCTCAGCCTCGGAACTGTAAGTCTGTAAATTAATAAATCCACACTGTTGAAAGCCAACCCATTTTATGGTATTTGCTTTTTGGCAGCTTAACAAATGAAAACACCCTCCAACAGGGCTACCTAAGGAGGTGAAGGGACTCAGTAATAAGAAACTGGAGGTGAATTTTAGATACCTAGAAACTAAGGAAGAAGTCACAGGTGACCTCCAAGAAAGAGACACATCCGTCCTGGTCCAGTGAAGGGCAGAAGGTGGTTCCTCAGTAAAGGAACCTCAAGAAACCCTCAGAAGTTAAATCCATAAAAGGACTAGCGAGATAAAGAGTCAGGTTTGTAGGTTGGGGAGGATGGGGGGTGGTCTTTTTCTATAAAGATGGAGACATTTGAAAAACACCTTGGTTGGACCAGATATTCTAATGTCTGGATTGAGGCTGCCTGCAATTTACCACGACCCAATGTCTGTCGATTACTTAAGAGCAGGCTGAAAAGCCACCAGCTTGCCTAACTTTCCACACAAGGGCAGGGAAAGACTATCCCAATACCTAAAACACAACAGGGCAATCGAAGATGGGAAATAAAGAAGTGTTTTGATCCCATCGCTAATGTAACACCGTATTTAAGAAATAATCATTTGAGAAAAAAATCAGTTCACAGCAAAATTGGGTGAAAAGTACAAGCACGGCAAAATAGGTCAGTTTACACAAAAAAGTAAAGGCAGTTGTAAATGATGGACTATAGATAGTGTAACTATAAAGATGTTCTTTCAGGAATTGTAAGAAATGTACCACCCTAAAGGAAGGGTGTTTAATAGGGTGGTATATGGGAACTCTGTATTTTATGCCTGATTTTTCTGTAAACCTACAACTTCTCTAGTTAAATTTTTTTTAAAAATTTTAAAGTGAAGGCAGGCTCAAGGATGATAAGGAAATACTGCCCAAGGCTTCACAGCTACCTAATAGCAGATTTGGGTTCAAACTCCAGGCTCCAGATTCTGAGCTTTTAGTAACTATTCAACACTTCCCTTGTGCCTTCCCCTCTAAGAATGTGATGAGGTTTCGTCAAGGTCTGCCCTGACTGTGGTTTTCAGGGGAAGGTTCACACTTGTCATAGTTCCAAAAGATTATTTTGAACTTAAAAAGCTGGGGATGCCTCTGAACAATGGAACGTAGCTAAAGGCTGCAATTTTGTTTCATGCATTACAATGTTTTCAGGTCTCTGGTGGCCTGTTCTTTAAGATGAAAATAATCTTAATCTTAATCCAGTAGGAGCTACTGGAAAGAGAATAAACTGGTCTCCCGGTACCTAGAGAGTATATGAAGTCAACAGAAGGAACACTTTCTGTGGCCTATTAATAATTCAGTAGCCCTCTATTCTCCACCCTCCATCCTCCTCCGTCATCCAATTCCTTTCCTTTTCTTCCTACTTTTTCTCACTTCCTCATTCTAAATTGCCTCCTCTGACAGGCTGCACTTAGCAATCATTGCACAATACGATTGATGCCTCTGTTTACAAGATTCTTGCTGTTATTTTATTTTTACCCTTTATACCATTTGGCCTCTAAAAGCAAGTGGATATGGAGATATAACTTTTTGGGGCTGCCTTTCTCTTCAACATATGGTATTTATGCTTTAAAATTTTTTTTTTTGTTTGTTTTTTTTGTCGTCGTTCCAGGGCATTTCACTGATGAGATTTATCAAAAGGCACCTACAAATCAGCCACTAAGAGAGTGTCTGAATACAAACTCTTATTAGGAAAATGATCATGACAAGAAAACAATAACAAAAAACAGCCGCCAGACTGCCAGCTCTTTTTAGAAGGGTTTATATTCTTGCCCCTACAAGTAATTCATCAAAGTCTGTCGCCCTGAATGAAATTAGATTTCCCTCTTAGTTTGGGTAATAGGCTATTCCAGGAAAAGCGGCATTCAGAAACATTTGAGTAAAAAAATACATATTTTTACTCACAGAAAGAAGAGTTCACACTGTCATTTCTAGTGGAAGGAGGGGAACCAAGAATCAGAAATGCATCTACCCACAAACTCCAGTCTCCAATCCCCAACACAGGGAAAATCACAATATATGTAACATATTAAATATTTTCAATGTGGCATTATTTGGTTAAAATATAATCCTATTCTCATTCCTCTCTTCAACCATAGATTTCAGAGTCATATGGTGGAGCCAAAGACACTAATTAAACCCATGCAATTGGGAATTTTCTCATACATTTCTTTAATATTTTCTCTGTTCTAAGCCTAGAATTTGTGAAATTAAATTTTCTTCTTCCTGTATTTGCATGATCTTTAATCCCATTAAACAGCTGCTTGCTCTCTTATTTTAAAGAGACATGGTGAAGTTTTTTATATGGTTTAGCTATTGGTTATCCTGTAGGGAGTTTAATTCACCACGTGATCAAAATGGCAGTGTGGAGTTGTTATGGATTCTCTCTATAGCAGCCACCTCTAACGATGCTTGTGCTGGGCTGGCATGGGGGCTGCAATTGGACCTGGCAGTGAGTGAGATCCCTGACACTAGCCCTCTAGACCCGGCCCCTCTTCTGGGTTGCGTTTAAAACCAACTGTTTTCTAAATCTGTTGCTAATTTCTCAATTATTTTCAAGGAAGAGCCATACAGTGAAAAGGGTTAAAGTGAGTCTAAAGTGGCTTTGAATCCAAGCTCTATGCTTGCTGTTTAATCTTGAGCAAATGACTTATTCTTCCTGAGGTTCATTTCCCTCCTCTGTAAAAAGTCAATAAGGATTTCTGGAGCCTAGACTTGGAGGTATTTAGTAAGGTAACATTTTTAAGTGCTTAGTCCTGTGCATTAGACAACACAGCTGCTAAATAGCCATTTCTTTCCTCCTTTTCCCCTAGCTGTCAGTGATATTGCCAACTGGCCATATCACTATGGTAGCATCAGTTTTCCTCCTCCTCTTTTCCTTGCCCTTAATTAAGGCCAATCACCAAATTATAGGATTTTATTGTTGGCAAGGACCTTGGAAACCATGACCCTCTGATTTCCTGGTAAAATATACAGACAGAAGCCATCAGTTATTCTAGCAATTCCTATTCCATGTTAATTCAACAGTCATTATTTGGTCATGGAATGTGTTGTTTGATATTTGACAATCATATTGAGCACAAAGGAAGCAACCAACTATAATCATTTCAGTGATAATGTGCAAACTCAGCATCAGGCTCCTAAGTTAAGTTGTATTTTCCAAACGGTTGTCCTGTGGCTATATATGAATTATATAAGGTTTTATGTTTTTGGTAAAGCTTTTCCCTTTCTTGATATGTTCAACCATTCTGTGTCCTTCTCTCTTTTCCATTTACTAACATGGAGAAATGATCAGTCTCAGGGTAATTGGAGGAGAAAAGGATGATACAAGCAAAACAAAGGGATAAATTAAGATAATTCCAAAGCAAACAATATAAATTAAAATTACCCCAAAAGTCAGCTAGTTAATAAGTTACAATATTCCAGATAGCCTGAAACTATTTGCTTGATGCATTATGTAAGTTAGAGCACACATTCATTTGTGTTATCTAAGTGGTTTATTGTAGAAAACCCTAATGGAATCACTCTACCAAACAAAGAAGAATTAGTTATGCTCATGTATGAATTCTTTGTAAGACAATTATGCTTCCTTTCATAGTCAACACTGAATGCCAAGCACAATCCAAACCTCCTATTTAATTCACCATTTTCACCTGCTATGTTCCATACACGAAAGAAAAATAAATGATCCATATTTAATATGTTTTATATATAAAGAGAGAAGACTCTATAGCATTACTTTTCCCAAAGATTCTATTTCTTAAAAATTTCCATGGTCACTAAATATACATATCCAGGCTTCTTCCAGTAATACAACTAGAAAAAGGAAAAAGAAAAAGACATATCCTAGATCTAATGAGGTCCTTATTTTACTGAAATCTATTCATTTGTCAGGGCAACATGGAAAGTCTCTGAAGGAGCCAGCCTTCAGACTTAAACTTTTTTTTTGCTCCTAGCCTAGTGCACCGACTTGATGCACTGCCAGGCAAACACGTGAGGAAAATGCCACCATAGTCTAGGGTTCTATTGAGTTACCTCTGAAATGCGAAGACATGCTGCTTGTAGAGGAGGACGATGGCTGCAAAGACTCCAAGGCTATAAAGCTTCATCTCAACAGTGATTGACTTGAGGGCAAAATTCCATGAAGAGATGTGCCCAGATAGTTGATTGCATAAAAGCCTTCTTTACATACTGGTTAAAATGTAATAAGTGTTCCCTCTCATTGCGGTTTGCAGTGGATCAATCAGTGTAGCACCCCTTTCTACACCCAAAAGAGAAACACACATTTGTTTAGTTAGATGGTTGCTTGAAAACTGAATCCTCAAAACAAAGTGTGGTGGGAGTTATTTTTCTCAGTTTAGACTATTTAGGAAACATTTAACTTCTCAAGGAAGATGATGCTCAAACTAAAAGGATAGTAACATAGCAGGAACTCGTCTGGTTCATTGAAGAGCCTTAGCCATGGATCACATGGATCACTAATGGATCCTTAGCCATGGATCACTAATGAATCACAGGCCACCCTGAAGGATGTCTCCAGGGGAGTACTCAAAAGGTGTTTCTTTGCTTTTGTCTCGTTCAACATTTTCAACTTAGAGGAAGACATAGAAGGGGAGTTTCTCAAATTTATTAATAAAGGATTACATAATCCACCTTCAAAAAGATTTTGACTTGTCATATGGAATGATGGGCACACCTATAAGAAAAGAAAGACTCTGTAGTGGGGAATTCTTTTGAGCAATAAGGATAGAAGGCCACTTTGAATCATCTTTAGGGAAAGTCTCCATAATAGCTATCATCTAAATATGGCCCAACACCCTACGCCATGGAGGGAACTTTGCATCACATTTTGTCTAGAACACAGCACAACTATACTCTGGGAGCAGATGTGACCATGATACCCGTCCTTACATTCAAGTGTATAAAAAGTAGAAGAAGAAATAAGAAAATACACATGTATCTGGTCATTTGTGGAAAAAGAAGCACAAGAAGGATAAACCAGAAATCAATGAGATTAGTTACCCATATGACATGTACAGAGTGCAAAAGATGGGAAGAATAGGTAGTGGTGATGGTAGTACAACATTGGGAGTGTAAATAACAGCACTGAAATATATATCTGAATGTGGTTAAAAGGGGGAAATGTTAGGTGGTGTATATGGTAATATAATAAAAAAGTTTTAATCTGTGGAACTGCATAACACAAACAATGAACCCTAAGTTAAACCATTGACTATAGTTAATAGTACAATTGTAAAAATGTGCATTCATTAATTGTTAACAAATGTATTACATGAATGCAAGGTGTAAATAATAGGGTGGTATATGGGAATCCTGTATTTTATGCATGGTTGGTCTATAATCTCACAACTTCTCTAATAAAAAAAATAATTAGTTTTTAAAAAGTGAGGATAAAATCAGGGTAGTAGAGATGGAGGAAGGCACACTTCTTTGAGTGTACCTTTTTTAATAATTCTGAATTTTAGAACCAAGTTAATTTTTCACATACTCAAACAAATAAAATGAATACAAACAAAAACAAATGAACTTGACTATGTTTCAAATGAATAACATAACCACACTGAAGAGGAGAGGGGAAAAACTAAGCCCAAGTGGCTTTTACCTTTTTTAAACACAAAGTAACTTAAAAACAGTCAATAGTTAATAAAATTTACCTACAAACTATGGTGGCATGGAGTTATGTACCCAAGGAAAACATGTTCTTAAACTTAATCCATTCTTGTTGGTGTGAACCCATTGTAAGCAAAAGCTTTGGATGAGGTTACTTCAGTTAAAGTGTGTCCCACCTCAATCAGGATGGTTCTTAATCCTATTACTGGAGTCTTTTAAAAGAGAATGAAATTCAGACAAAGAGAGAAAGCCACTGAAGCAAGGAACTGAAATAAACAAAATCCAGAAGAGAAGGGAGAGACCAGCAAATTCTACCATGTGCCTTGCCATGTAACAGAAGAGCCAAGGATTGTAGGCAGCCAGTCTTCAGGAAGAAAGCATCACCTTGATGATGATTTGGACATTTCTCAGGCTTCAAAACCATGGACGATTT
This sequence comes from Cabassous unicinctus, assembly GCA_029593785.1. Lineage (NCBI taxonomy): Eukaryota > Metazoa > Chordata > Mammalia > Cingulata > Chlamyphoridae > Cabassous > Cabassous unicinctus. The sequence continues at coordinate 34,199 of JAQZBX010006857.1, read as the reverse complement.
TTAATCCAACTCATTTCATAGTATTTGCTTTGAGCAGCTTAAGAAACTAAAACAACAAGGAGCCCCAAAGATTGCTGGTGAGCCAGAATGTATCAACTCCTTGAGGAAGCAAGCTTTTAGCCTCTGAAACTATGAGCCAAAAAATCCATGTTATTAAGCCAACTCATTGTGTGGTATTTGTTTTAGCAACTGGAAAACAAACACAAATTTTATCAAATTTTGTGCTCACTATTATTTTCTTGTATCTTATGTTTTTCCACTCTGGATTTAGATTTCTTCTTGCTGAAACAATCTTTTTTCCCCCCTGATTGATTCATTTATTTTTATTTTTAAGCTTTTTATTTTGAAATACTTTAAGACTACAGGACTGTCACAAAAATAACACAAATTCCATACAGAGAATTCCATCAACCCCTATCCCCCAGATACCCAGATCCACCAATTTTAACATTTTGCCACATTTGTCCTATCATTCTATCTATCCATCCATCTATCAATCATCTCTTTATCCATCTATCTGTCTGTCTGATGTCTATCAATCGATTTTCTGAACACTTGAGTGTGGGTTGTATACATCATGCTTCTTGGAGATTTAATACTGCCAAGCACATTTCCTAAGAACAAGGATGTTTACTTATGCATCCACCTTAAGTGCAGTTATCAAGGTCAAGAAATTTAACATTGAAATAAAGCATAAACCTGTGTTCCAATTTTTTTCATATATCACTATAATGTCCTTTTGAGCCTTCTCTTCTCCCTTGTTAGGTCCTATCCAGGGCCATTAATTGTCTTTACCTCTTTGGTTGCTGTTTCTTTTTTCATTTCTTTTCTTTTTTTGTTGTGGGAACATATATACAACATAAACTTTCCCATCTCAACCACTCCAAGCATACCATTCAATGGGATTAATCACATTAAATATGTTAGGATACCCTCCCTACCTTTCATTACTAAAACTTTCCCATCTCCCAAACAGAAGTTCTTTGCCCATTTTGTATTAACTCACCATTCACCCTAACTCCCAAACTGTAAACCCATTACATATTCTCTAATATTTTCTTTATGGTTACCATGGGACTTAAATTTAACATCCTAAAATTGTAGCAATCTCATTTGTTTTGATATCACCTTAACTTCAATAGTATATACAAGCTACCTTCCTATGCCTCTCTGTACCTTCACCTTTATGTAGTTCTTGCCACATGTTTATACAATATGATTTCAAAACCACTGATTTCTTTTTATATGTTATACATTTGCCTTTTAGATCCTGTAAGAAGTACAAAGTGAAATTACAAACCAAAACCAAAACAGTACTGGCACTTACATTTACCCCTATCATTACCCTTACTGGAAATCTTTATCTCTTTATACAGTCTTAGTCTATTGTCTATTGTCCTTTCCTTTCACACTGCTTTAGTATCTTTTGTAGGGCAGGTCTACAGGTGACAAATTCCCTGTTTTTGTTTATCTGGAAACATCTTAATCTCTCCCTTAATTTTGAAATAGTTTTTTTCTCGATACAGAATTTTTGATTGGCCATTTTTTGCTTTAAGCACTTTAAATATGTCACTCTACTGCTTTTTTGCCTCCGTGGTTTCAGATGAGAAATCAGCATTTAGTCATATTGAGCCTTCCTTGTATGAAACACATTGTTTCTTCTTTATCTTTGGCACTCGATGGTTTGGTGTAAGTCTATTTGTGTTTATCATTTTTGGCATTTGTTGAACATCTTGGATGTACATATTCATGTCTTGTTAAATTTGAGAAGTTTTCAGCCATTAGTTCAATATTCTCTTTGTCCTTTTCTCTCTTTCTTCTCCTTTTGGGAATCCCACAATGGTATGCTTGATGGTATCTCACAAATTCCTCAGACTCTGTTCAGTTTTTTTTCATTCTTTCTTCTTTCTGCTCCTGAATTGGATGATTTCAATTGTCTTATCTTCAAGTTCACTGATTCTTTCTTCTGCCAGCTCCAGTCTGCTCTTGAACCCCTCCAGGGAAATTTAATTCCAAGTTACTGTGGTCTTTGGCTCTGTTTGTTCCTTGACATAATTACCACCTCTCTAATGATATTCTCTTTTTGTTCATCTGTCATTTTCCTGTTTTCCTTTAGTTCTTTGTCCATGGTTTTCTTTAGCTCTTTGAGCAAATTTAGGACCATTTTATTTTTTTTTAAGTAATTTTCTAGTATTTCCCCAGTCTGGTCTTTCTCATTGACAGCTTCTAATGCTTTAATCTACTCTTTTTTTTTTTTTTTTT
>JAQZBX010006857.1:0-31837 GCA_029593785.1 Cabassous unicinctus | reverse complement strand
TAAATGGGAGCTCTATCCATTGAGCCACACCTGCTTCCCTAATCTACTCTTTTGACTTGGGCATCACTTCCTGTTTCTTTGTCTGTTTTGTAATCTTTTGTGGAAACCTGTACATTTGATATTTTAATGTGTTATCACTGGAATTTAGGCTCCGAGGCATCTGTTCCTTAAGCTTCTGTCCAGCTAGTGTAATGACAGAGCTTTCCTTAAATGAGCTAACAAAAAGAAGAAGGAGGTGGAGGAGGAAGAAGAGAAAGAGAAAAATAAAACACTTTTTCCTAGTCTTTGCCAGTTGACCTGTGAGAGTGCTCTTCTTCAGGGCTTATCCATTCAAGTAGTTTAGAGAATAGCTCCAGGACAAACCTTAGGGGATGCCCTAATTTTTCTGCACATGTGTCTTGTCTTGGGCATATGCCTGTGGCCCTGGGAATCCCCCAATTGCATAGATAAGAATGTCCCTTCTTCTCTAGGATAGTTTCCTTACAGTCCAGGCACTGCAGTGTATGTCCTACAGCCAGAAATCCCTTGTCCCAGGAAGCCACTTGATGACTGCTTTCCCACAGCATTCTATAGGAGAGCTCTATATGCCACCTTCTACACACAGGACAGGTTCTGGGATGGCAAGTCCCTCAGGCCACCACCAGACAGATAGGGCCAGACATGCATGATCCAGTATGTGCATGAGGGTAACTCTGCCCCCTCTGGAACTGGGATGGGAGAGCAGGTCAGCTTTTTGCTGAGCCAGTGAGGCAGTGAGGGGTGGAGGAGGGGCCAGCCAGGGCTCCACAAGATACTACCACTTTTAAGTAGCCTTTTCTTGATTCAGTGCTTACCCTGTTACATTGCCTTTAACTGTTTATTGGAGTTAAAAATGTTTGTACCAATTCTTTATGGTTGTTCAAAGCTTCTGTGGAGGAACAAGAACCCTGAAGCCTCTCACTCCACAGTCTTGATGCTGTGCATATCTTCACAACTTGAAGCAATCTTTTAAAAGTTCTTTTAGTAAAGATCTTTTGGTGGTAAATTCTATTATGCTCTTTATATCGAACAATAACTTTCTTCTGCCCTCATTTTCAGATGCTGGCTTAACTGAATGCAATATTCTCATTTGATGGGTCCTCAACTGTTTTTTGGCATCTATTATTGCCTGATCGGAATCTACTGGTGGATTAGTTGTTGGTCCCTTGAAGGTTAGCATCCTTTTTTTTTTTTGATGACTTTGATTATCTTTATCCTTGATGCTTTTCAGATCCTTTACTGTAATTTAGATATGGATTTAATTTTTATTATCTTGTCAGTACATATGATATACTTTTGATCTGAGGATTTATAGAGTTCTTCAAGTTTGGAAAATAATTTTATTATGTCTTCAACTATTGTATCTATGCTAGTACCTTTTATGGGTTCCAATTGGAGTTCCTTGACCAATCTTCCATGTTCTGTAATTGTTCTTTCATATTTTAAAAAATGATAATCTTTGTATGCTGTGTTCTGGGTGAATTTCCCAGCACTATCTTCAAATTCACTAATTCTCTTTGTATCTAATTTATATTAAGAAGTCAACTGAGGTTTTTATCATTTCAATGACTATATCAGTCTTTTCTAACTTACAAATGGTTCTTCTTCATATTTCCCAACACTTGTTTTATAACAGTTTATTTTGTTTTAAGTTAAGTAAATGTAGAGATATACCATCCTTATGTATTAGAAGACTCAATTTTGTTAGGATGACAATTCTTCCCAAATTGATCTATAGATTTGATACAAACTCAATCAAAATCTCAGCAGTCATTGTCATAGAAATCAACAAGTGTATTCTAAATCTTTGTTGGGAAACATTCTTCCACGTGTCTCTTTCACTCCTACATATTTTGCTGGGTATGCCAAGAAGCAAGACCCTGATCGTGTTTTACCCAAGCCATTTCTCAGTATTGTGTTTATAGTGAGCAGCCTGGAGTGATGAATTAAAGTCTCCCGCTGGGTCAAAGAGCAGACTTGCTTACAGCTTGATATAAAAAAAGTGGATTCCCCAAGCTCAGTGCTCCTCTTCTGTAATGCAACTCACTGCATGTACAGGTTTTTATGTGGCACTATATTGTATTGCCATCATGGGGATTTGGGGGCAATGGAAAATGATGTAAATGCTGTTTCATGTCTAAAACTATACAACTTTGAGAGGAAACCATAGGAGAAAAATTTTGCGACCTTGTGTCAGACAAAGTTCTGATACATATGACAAGGATGAACCTTGAAATTATCATGTTGAATGAAATAAGCCAAACACAAAAGGACAAATATTGTATGATCTCACTGATATGGAATAATTGGAATAAATAAATTCAGAGACTTCCAGGAAGTTGGCAGACTAGAAAGACATGAGACTCTCTTTTCTCCCAGAAAAATAACTAGAGAACAAGTAGAAATAGCCTGGAAAAAAATCTTCTAGGGTTTAGGACAACAGAGGAAGGCTGGACACTGCCCAGAAGAGAGAGGGACAAAGGAAAAGAATCATGACAGTAAAACTGTGAGTTAAAAACCACAGCTGCTACTGCTGGCACCCTCCCCTACACTATAGACACTTTTGAATTCTCAGGCCTTGGGGCTAGTGGCTACAGACAAAGGGGGTCTCAGGGATCAACCTTTTCAGGAAAGGGGAGAGAGAGGGACATGGCCTAAGGCTGACTCAGCTTTTGACCCACAAATTTGGTCTGCTGTGTTTGATGAGCCCTTCCAGGCCAGGTGGGGCTGCGCCATTGTTTGCCTTGGGAGCTGGTTCGGGACTAAAGAGATCCAGGACTACAGAGATCTGACCCTCTCAATCTCCCTCTCTACTGACCAGGACTGGTTGTTGAGGATGCAGAAGGGAGTGGAATTATTTCCTACCTGGGAAAAGGGAGAGGGCTGCCAGCAAAGTTGGAGAACTGCCTCTGAGAAAGTTTGAAATATGAGGCTCTTAGCCTCCGGGCAGGAATCTCTACCACATTGGTCCAGTCTGTGTTGCAGAAAACACACTCCAACCAGGCATTGAACTGAGAGGGTTGCCAAAGATTGACATCTGCTGGCAGATCAAGGAAGTGCATGTGAGAAAATTAAAAGTAAGTAAGAGAGGCTTTTTACAGCCTTAAGGGCCGCCCTTCCCAAGGCCCTAGGTAGTGGGTCCAGGGCTCAGTTTTGAGCAACTAACAGTGATAATCCTAAAGACCCAGAACAGGCTGAACCAAGAATCAAAGAACAGCAGTAACACAAGCCTCCTGCCACTAAATCCCTATGAAAGAGAGAGAAATTGAGCATCAGAGTAAACTACATCCTAACCAGATGCCTAGACATCAGCAAAAAATTACAAGCCATACTAAGAAAGTGGAAGAAATGACCCAAGAATAGGAATATATCAAAGCCCCAGAAGACATGCAGAATTTGAGATAACTAATCAACAAAATGCACACAAATTTCCAAAATCAAATTAATGAGTTGAAAGACAATATGGCTAAAGAGATAAAAGACATCAAGAAGACAATGAGCAAGCACAAAGAAGAATTTGACAACCTGAATAGAAAAGTAACAGAGCAAATGGGAATGAAAGACAAGATAGGTGAGATAAAAAAACACATTGCATACAACAGCACACAACAGAAGACTTGAAATTATAGAAGAATAAGTGATACTGAAATAAAAGAGAGAAAAGCTGAAATAAAAGAGAGAAAAGAACAAAGAGAGAAAAGAATGGAAAAAATTGAGCAGGGCTCAGGGAGTTGAATGACAACATGAAATGCAACTAAAGTATGTGTCATGGGAGTTCCAGAAGGAGAAGAGAAGGGAAAAGGGGCAGAAAAGTATTTGAGGAAATAATAGCTGAAAATTTCCCAACTCTCACAATGGAAATGAACTTACATGTCCAAGAAGTACAGTGAACCCCAATCAGAATAAATATGAAAAGACCTACTCCAAGACACATACTACTCAGAATATCAAATGTCAAAGATAAAGAGAAAATTCTGAGAGCAGCAAGGGAGAAGCAAACCATCATACACACAGGATGCCTAATAAGACTTAGTGCAGATTTCTCATAAGAAACCATGGAGGCAAGAAGACAGTGGTATGATACAACTGGTATACTGAAAGAGAAAAACTTCCAGCCAAGAATTCTTTATCCAGAAAAATTGTCCTTCAAATATAAAGGCGAGTTTAAATTATTCACAAAGAAACAGAAACTAAGAAAGTTTATAAAAAAGAAACCCAACTTTGCAGGAAATATTAAAGGAATTCTTTGGGCCTGAAAGAAAAAGATAAGAGAGTGAGGTTTGGAGGAGAGTATAGAAGAAAGACTAACAGAAAGGATAACCAAAAGTGTAAAAAGACAGAAGAAAGTAAGATATAACATATGAAAACCAAAGAATAAAATGGTGGAAGTAAATAATGCATTTACTGTAATATCATTGAATGTGAATGGATTAAACCCCCCAATCAAAAGACAGAGGCTGACAGAATGTATTAAAAAAGATGAGCCATCCATATGCTGCCTGCAAGAGACTCACCTTAGACCCAGAGATACAAACTGGCTGAAAGTGAAAGGTTGGAAAAAGATAATCCATGCAAACAGTAACCAAAAAAGAGGAGGAGTAGCTATACTAATATTGGACAAAACAGACTTTAAATGCAAAAACATTATGGGATATAGAAGGCTATTATATATTAATAAAATGGACAATCCACCAGGAAGAAATAAGAGTCAAGCCATAAATTGCTATGCACCTTACCAGGGTACCCCAAAATACATGAGACAAACCCTGGCAAAACTGAAGGGAGAAATAGACATCTTTACAATAATCATTGGAAATTTCAACACACCAGTCACATCATTGATAGAACAACTAGACAGAAGATCAAAAAGGAAACAGAGAACTTGAGCAATATTATAAACGAGTTAGACCTAACAGACATATAGAGAACGTTGCACCCAAACTCAGCAGGTTATACATTCTTCTCGAGTGCTCATGGATCTTCCTCCAGGATAAACCACATGTTAGGTCACAATGCAAGTCTCAATAAATATAAAATAATGAAATTAAACAAAGCGCCTTCTCAGATCATAGTGGAATGAAACTGGAAATCAATAATAGACAGGAAAGAGGTAAATTTGCAAATGTGTGGAGGCTGAACAACACACTTCTAAATAATCAGTGGGTCAAAGAAGAAATTGTAAGTGAAATTAATAAATATATTGAGACAAATGAAAGTGAGAACACAACTTACCAAAACTTAGGCGATACAGTGAAGGTGGTCCTGAGAAGGAAATTTATAGCCCTAAACACCTATGTTAAAAAAAAGAAAGAGCTAAAATCAAAGATTTGAACAACTGGAGAAACTAGAAAAAGAACAGCAAACTACTCCCAAAGCAAGCAGAAGGAAAGAAATAATAAAGATTAGAGCAGAAATAAATGAAATTGAGAACAACAACAACAAAAAAATAGAGAAAATCAACAAAACCAAAAGCTGGTTCTTTGAGAAGATCAATAAAATTGACAAACCCCTAGCTAGACTAACAAAGAAAAAAAGAAAAGATGCAAATAAATACAATCAGAAATGAAAGAGGTGATGCTATGACTGACTCAACAAAAATAAAAAGGATCACAAGAGGATATTATGAGAAACTATATGCCAACAAACTAGCCAACCAAGATGAAATGGACAAATTTCTAGAACAAACCAATCATGTTTAAAGAGATTGAAGCAGTCATCAAAAATCTCCCAATGAAGAAAATTCCAGGACCAGATGACTAAAATAAAAGAGAGAAAAGAACAGAGAGAAAAGAATGGAAAAATTGAGCAGGGTCTCAGGTTGAATTCTACCAAGCATTTTGAGAAGTATTAGCACCAATCCAGTTTAAACTCTTCCAAAAAATTGATGAGGAAGGAAAATTACCCAACACATTTCTTATAGATAGACACTACAAAAAAAGAAAATTACAGACCAATCTCTCTAATGAACATAGATGCAAAAATTCTCAACAAAATACTTGCACATCGAATCCAACAGTATATCAAAAGACTTATACATCATGACCAAGTGGGATTTATTCCTGGTATGCAAGGCTGGTTCAACATAAGAAAATCAATTAAAGTAATACACCACTTTAACAAATTGAAGGGAAAAAAACACGTGATCAACTCTATCAATCAAGAAAAGGCATTTGACAAAATCCAGCATCCTTTCTTGATAAAAACATTTAGAAATATAGACTAGAAGGAAAATTCCTCAATATGATAAAAGGCATATATAAAAAACCCACAGCCAGCATCGTACTCAATGGGGAAAGGTTGAAAGCTTTCCTTCTAAGATCGGGAACAAGACAAAGATGCCCACTGTCACCATTGTTATTCAGCATTGTGCTAGAAGTTCTAGCTAGAGCAATTAGACAAGAAAAAAATAAATAAAAGGAATCCAAATAGGAGAAGAAGTAAAACTCTCACTATTTGTGGATGACGTGATCCTATATTTAGAAAATTCTGAAATGTCTACGACAAAGCTATTTGAGCTAATGAACGAGTCCAGCAAAGTGGCAGGATACAAGATGAATACACAAAAGTCAGTAATGTTTTTGTAGTATACTAGTATTGAAGAATCTGAGGAGGAAATCAGTGGAAAAAATTCCATTTACAATAGCAACAAAAAGACTCAAATACCTAGGAATTAATTTAACCAAAGAAGTACAGGACCAATATGCAGAAAACTACAAAACAATGCTAAAAGAAATCAATGAAGACCTAATGGAAAGACAATCTGTATTCATGGACTGGAAGACTAAATATCGTGATGATGTCAATCCTACCCAAACTGATTTATAGATTCAATGCAATACCAATCAAAATTCCAACAGCCTACTTTACAGAAATAGAAAAGGCAATTACCAAATTCATTTGGAAGGGAAAGTGCACCTGACTAGCCAAAAGCATGCTAAAAAAGAAGAGCGATGTGGGAGAAATTTCACTGCCTGAACTTGAAACATATTAAAAAGCTACAGTGGTCAAAACGGAATGGTATTGGCATAAGGATAGACACATTGATCAGTGGAATAGAATTGAAAAACCAGAAATAAATCCTTACCTCTATGGCCAACTGATTTTTGACAAACCTACCAAAGCCATGTTAATGGGACAAAAGAATCTCTTCAATAAATGGTGCTGGGGGAACTGGATATCCATAACCAAAAAAATGAAAGAGGACCCCTATCTCACTCCCTATAGAAGAATCAACTCCTAATGGATCAAAGACCTAAATGTAAAAGCCAGGACCATAAAACTACTAGAAGAAAATGTAGGGAAACATCTTCAAGACCTTGTGGTAGGTGGTGGTTTCTTGGACCTTATACCCAAAGCACATGCAACAAAAGAAAAAATAGATAAATGGGACCTCTTCAAAATTAAACACTTTTGCACATCAAAGGACTTTGTCAAAAGGGCGAAAAGGCAGCCAACTGAATGTGAGACAATATTTGGAAATCACACATCCGATAAGGGTTTAATATCCATGATATATAGGGAGATGCTACAATTCAACAACAAAAATACAAATGACCCAGTTAAAAAATGAGCAGACTTGAATAGACATTTGTCCAAAGTAGAAATACAAATGGCAAAAAACAAAACAAAACAAAAAAACCCACATGTAAAAATGTTCAACATCACTAGTGATTAGGGAAATGCAATTCAAAACTACAATGAGATATCATTTCACACCTATCAGAACGGCCACTATTAAAAAGACAGAGAACTACATGTGGAGAGGATGTGGAGAGATAGGAACACTTATTCACTATTGGTGGGAATGCAGAATGGTCCAGCCACTGTGGAGGACTGTTTGGTAGTTCCTAAGGAAGTTGAATTAGACTTGCCATGTGACCTGGCAATCCCACTACTAGCTATATACCCAGAAGAACTGAGAGCAGTGACACGAACAGACATCTGCACACCGATATTCATAGCGGCATTATTCATGATTGCCAAAAGTTGGGAACAATCCAGGTGTCCATTAGCCGACGAATGGATAAACAAATTGTTGATACACGATGGAATTTTATGCAGCTATAAGAAGAAATGAAGTCATGAAGCTTATGACAACATGGATGAACCTGGAGGACATTATGTTGAGTGAAGCAAGCCAGATACAAAAGGACAAATACTGTATGATTGTGCTACTATGAACTAAATATATTGTGTAATCTCATGGAGTTAATAACTTGAATATGGGTCACCAGAAAATAGAATCAAGTTAGAGAATGGAAAGCTGAGGGTTAACTTGTGCAGAATTGGTACAAAGGATGTGTGTTAATCTTTGGAAATGAATTAGAAAAGGTGAAAGCCCAACGTAATGTTTGTAACTAGCAGTACTATTATGTGAGTATGAAAGGGATTTAAAGGGAAAGTCTAAGGTCATGTATATTACTTAAAGGAAAGCTAAAAAATGTAAAACAGAACTGTATAGTATAGTAAAATCACATGAGAAATATGAATATGGGTAAAATTGCATATATAAGATTGGTTTTCTTTGAAATTGAACAGTTGTATGCTAATACTACAAGATGTTAATATCAGACAAAAAAACCCACATTATGCTAAGTGAAAGATGCCAGACTCAAAATACTACATATTGTATGATTCCATTTATATAAAATGTAAATATAAATCAATTTATGAAGATGAAGTTAGATTAGTGGTTATGTAGGGCTGGGGAATGTATGCTAAGGGGTGTGGAGTTTTTCTTTTTGGAGTAATGAAATTGTTCTAAAATTTTATGTGGTGATGACTGCACAACATTGTGATTATACTAAAAGCCATTGATTATACACTTTAAATAGATTGCATGGTATGTGAATATATCTCAATAAAACTGCTTAACAAATAAATAAATAACTGTAAGAATGGCTAGAAATAGCAGCTATGTACAGCAGGGGAAGCACAAAGAGATCAAGGGGTGAAGAATTTTCTTGTTTGTTTGTTTGGTTTTTATTATTATTATTATTATGTAAAACACAATATGTTAATTTTATAAGTTACAGCAATAAAAATTAGAAAAATTCAACATTTGTCAACAAATATTCAATACTTGGCAAGTTATAAAAGTTTACTGTGTTCCTTCACAAAATTCCTTTAAATGATATTTCAAGATTTTCCCTCGTGATCAGTTTTAAAGGCACTAAATCTATAAATTTAAGCTAAGTCTTCAAATACAAGGAAATAAAGACAGATATATGACTATATAGCACAACTATAAATAGCTAGATAATTGTATAAAAGAGAGAAGATACAATTTTTAGTATTACAGATGTGTGCTTAGTTTTTACATGCAGATGTATATATATTTGACATTTAGGTCTGTGCTTTAACTGCTAAAAAATGACACATACTCACTGCCTGCAGAAGAGCAAATGTAGGAAAATAAGTATTTAATAAGAAGACTGGCCATTTACTAAGTTTGCAAATCAAAAGTATTTGCAATATTTTCTATATAGATTTAGTACTGTATTTAAGTCTGAGTTTTCTTTTATTCACAGAGAAGAAATTAAATTGAGAAGGTCCATTTGATTGCAGATATTAAAGTTATTGGCGGTAGACTCTTCCACTCATGTTATGTTTTATGAAACTGTCCCTCTAAGTCCACCTTCTGGTGGGGATCCAGATGTAGTGATTTGTTTTTCTAAACTTTCCGTTATCTTTCTCTTTTCTTCCACAGATTGAACATCCAAAATGCCCCAAGAGGCAGCCTCCCTCTGTCTTCTCTTGGCAGCTTCTACAAGTTTTGCTCTTTTCTCTTCTGGGTCCGGTGAGGGAGGCTCAGCCTCCCTGGGGCAAGGAAAGCACAGCCCCAAGGGGACAGAGGCATGAACTGCTGGACTATTATTATTATTATTGAGACAATGAAAATGCTTTAATGACAATTGAGGTGATGAATGCAAAACTATGTGTTTATACCAAATACCATTGATTATACACTTTGGATTGATTGTATGCTTTATTCATATGTATCAATAAAATTGATTTGTTAAAAAAAAATTCAGAGTCTGAAACTAGATTATAGGTTACCAGAGGTCATGGTGGGGGTAGGGAATGGGGAGCTAATTCTTAATTGGTGCAGAGTTTCTGTTTGGGACAATGGAAAAGTTTTGGTAATGTATAGTGTGATGGTAGCACAACATGTGAATGTAATTAACTCCATTGAAATACATATCTGAATGTGATTAAAAGGGGAAATTTTAGGTGGTAGGTATAAATATTGCTAGAATAAATATTTTAAAAAGCCATAGGACTGTATAATATAATCAGTGAACCCTAAAGAAAACCATGGACAATAGTTAATAGCAGAATTTAAAAATAATAGGAAGAAGACATAACCCAACCTTAAAAATGGGCAGAAGATTATTCAGACACTTTACCAAATAGACAAATGGTCAGTAAGCACACGCTCAACATCATTAGTTATTAGGGAAATGCAAATTATTACCACCATGATATTCCATTATTCATCCCCTGGAACAGCTAAAATGGAAAAGGTTGGCAATATGAAGTAACAGTGAGGATGTAAAACAACTCAAACTCTCATACATTGCTTGTGGGCATGCAAAATGGCATAGCCACTTTGAAAAACAGTTTGACAATTTCTTATAAAGTTAAACATATATTTACCATATGTCCTAGAAATCCTATTCTTAGGTATTTGCCCAAGTGAAATGAAGAGCTTAATTTATAATAGTAAAACACTTGAAACAATTTAAAGGTCCGTTAACTGGGGAGTGGATAAACTAATTGCAGTACATCCATATAAATGAAATACTACTAAGCAATAAAAAGGAACAAACTACTGATACATGCAACAGGATGGGTGACCCTTAAAGCATGTTGCCAAGTAAAAGTAGCTAGGCACTAAAGGATTTATAATGTGTGATACCATCTATATGACTCTTATAAGACAAAACTGCAGGGACAGAAAATACATTGGTAGTTGACACAGGCTGTAGGTTAGGGGAGGCGAGTGACGACATAGAGGCACAGGGGGATTTTTGGGGGGTGGTGGAAATAGTCTATATTTTGATTGTGGTCATAGTTACATAATTATAAGTGGTGGAAATTCCTCAAACTTGACACTTAAAAGTGGTGTTGTATGGGAAGAAAGAAAGACAGAGGGAGACAAGGGGGGAAGAAGGAAGAAGGAAAGGGAGAGAGCAAAAAGAAAGGCAGAAAGACACAGAGAGAGATATTGAGAAGGAAGGAAGGGAGGAAGGGAGGGAGGGAGAGAAAGGATGGAATGAGGGAAAGGAGGGAAGAAGGAAGGACAAGTTCATTCCTCCCTCTTGCCTCTCCGCTAAACTCGGCACTTCTGGCAGGGAGTGAAAAGAACACAGAAGCTAATCAGATGGACCCCACTCCTAGCTGTGCAACCACAGGCAAATGTCTCCACCTCTCTGAAGTCAGATTTCCTTTTCTGAAAAATTAAATAAATATTAACCTACCTTCTGGGGCTGGAGTGACGATTGAGTGAGACAACATTGGAAAGTAACTGACACAAAATAGGTGCTTCATAAATCTCAGTCAGATTAAACTGATAAAGCAGGAGGGCGTGGGCGGGGTCAGCCTGCTCTCTCCCCAGAGGCCCTGTCTGGAGCCTTATGGGGAACATCTTGACCTTGGGAACAGCTTGGTCCTACTTCTCTGTTGCTCCCCATTGAGTTAGACGATGAGTCACCACCCAGGAGGTAATCTAGTCCTAGTGAATCTGTCTGACTGAATCATGTCCCTGGGACTTGGCTGATTTGTACATCTGTTCTCCTGCCAATTTGGAACATTAGCTGGCAAAAATAATATGGCAAGTATCTCTTCAAGAGCCCTAACCCTCTGCCTTTATTAAGACTGTTTCTATGAAGAAAACCTTCCCCGGTCACAAGTGGTCTGCTTTGCCTTTCTCTCAAATCTGAGCAGCCTGAGAAAAAGGGCAAACTTCAGGTGGTCTCGGCAAGCCTGGACTTGGCTCTGCAGCTCAGGCTAATTGTTAGGTAAGCGCTGAAGAGAGTCAATTAATTTAATGGCTTTTTATTATGAGTTCAGGCGCAGCTCAATTTACAAGTTTTCCTTTCAAAATCATTCAGCCATTAAAGCTGCATAATCTTGGGAGGTATTGAAGACACATAATTGATAAATGTTTTTTCCCTTCACACATTTTCTCTTATGTTTATTCATGGAAAATGAACCAGTCTTATAATTTGCACAAAGGCTTGGCGTATCTGGCCTCCTGTTTTTTTTCTAAAGAGAAGGAAAGATTATGCCATCTCAGAAGCCAATTAAGGGGGGTTGGGATTTGAGGCTCGAAAGCAGAAAACTCTATCCCAGGCTCCATTTACCTTGCTTTGGCTAGACAGGGCTGAGCCCAAGGAGAATTGTGTCTTCAAAGGGGTTATCTAGCTCCCAGCTCACACTAAACAAATACGTGTTGACTGGATGGTTAAATTGTGAAAAATCACAAAATTTATCTTTGGAACAGGCCCATCCTTTCATTCCCCGCTTCTGAATCCCCACTTCCTTTTATTGGGCCCCCACCCACCAGGGGCCCTAGGACATCTATTAAGATGCCCCACCCAGCTCTGCCCTTAGGAGTAGTGGTACTAAGGTGGTCCTCAAACTTGGGACAGTCAAGATTGAAAACTCTGGCTGTCCTGGCTGCATATCAGCTCAGTTATATCAGAATCTTGGGGCAGGGTGGGATGGTGAGGAAAGGCGTCAGCATTTTTTAAAGGTCCTGAGATGTTTGCAATGTGAAGCTAAATTTGTGAATGACTGGTCTGGACGGGTGCTTCTCCAAGTGTGGTCTGCAGAATCTCCTAGGGTATTGGTGGGAAATGCAGATTCCTGGGCTCACCAGCCCTATACAGCTGAATGTCCAGGTGGGATCTAGGAAATTGGTATTTTCACACACTTCCCTGGTGATCCTTCAGGAACGACTCTGAAGTCTGAGAACAGTGCTAAACCCTCAACCATCTATCTGTTTCTCATGATATGGCAGTTTTCTCTGCCCATCAGCCATACTGATCTTTTAGTACTTCAAAGACATCAAGCTTCTTCCATCCTCAGGACCTTTGCATATTGTAGTCCCTCTAACTTGGAAGATATCTTCTTTTCTTTCTTGGCCATTAGTGATTTGGCAGCAATAACAATGATACTATTCCAGAAAGTGACAGCTAAGGGCATGTTTGGGGGAGAATGGAGCAGGCACTGGAGGTGCCATGATTCCCTCTCCTTGGGGCAGTGTGTTTTATGAAGTTATCTAGCTGTCATTTGGACGTCATAGAGAGATTGCTCCAAGATGGCGGGAGGAAAGCGGGGCAGGTTTGATGTAGTGGTGGAGGGACAGAAAGGAAGCCTTCGTGTGTGGCACTGACCAGGCAGGATGCACTCAAGGGGCAGTCCTGGGCAGCCAAGGAGGGAAGGCTGTGCCAGGAGACACCTTCAATGCCCAGTAGGACCAGGGAGAAGCAGCTTTTTGGACAGTCATCTGGGCCTGGGAACCACAGGGAAGAGAGGAATCACACTTAGTGAGAGATGCACCCAAAGGCAGGGAAGAGTGACTTTGGCGACCTCAAGTGGATGCTGGTTATGGGAAAATGTTAGTGGAAAGCTATTTTAATCTCCCAAGTCCCATGTCATTGGGAAAGTGCAATTTAATTTAAACCTGGTTGAGCTATCCTTCTACTGACTGTAGATCATTTAATGAGACCTCTATTCTTGTCAACCTTTAATGTGCAGATTTTGATTTTATTAACATGCAGGTTCTGATTCAGTAGCTCTGGGGTGGGGCTGACGTTGTGCATTTCTAATCAGCCTCCAGGTGCCCCTGGTCTGAGCAAGGCAGGTTGACTATTTGGGGCTCATAAAGTTGTGTGCATGGTGTACCCAAATCCAGAAAAGCCTACTTAATCATGAATGGCTACATTTGATCCCATATAGTTTTAGAATGGGAAATGTGCTTGCATTCTAATTCCCTAGAAGTTATTATGAAACTGATAATTCCCTATTGATCAAACTACATGTTTAAATGGACTCTCCATTATTGATATGCCAGATAACATAAAAATCACGACCATTTGACTTACCTATCCCTGAACAGCTAATGAAGAGGTAGTAGGTATTGACTGGATTATGTATGTTTTTGTGCCTGATGTAAGATGGATTGTTATATATATACTTTAGACAGGAGAAAACATTTATACAATTTCTCCCTCCCTCTCTCCCTTTTTTCCTTCCTTCCTTCCCTCTGTCCATCCTACCTTCCCTCCTTCAGCCAGCAATTCAATTGCTAAGGTCTATCTTCCAGAAATAGGGGAGAAATGACATTGAGGGAAGAGCAGTATCTGGCAGCCGAAAGTTTAGTTACTGGAATTTTGTTAGGAAACTCAGGGACTAGATTTCACAAGAGGATCAGGCAATGCTGCTCACTTGCCCTTCTTTCTGGATGATAAGCCTGGCATAAGCTGGGCAATGCAATGTTCAGTTCACTGACAGGGCACTGCAGGCATTTACTCCAAGCCTAATGCCTGGCTTGGTCGGACAAAGAACAAAGGTCGAGAATAGCTCAGTAGCTGCATGTGACAACAGGTCCAGAACTGCAAGCAAGGGGGGTTCAAGGACCATCATCCCAGGGACACTGGGAAGCACATGGAGATGTCACTCATGCATTAAGCATCAGCCTGAGATGTGCTGGACCAAGGTGGGCTAGGAATTTACATCATCTTTATACCAAGAGGACGCAGTTGTGCTCCCAGGGACAGAGTAGTTGCATATGTGTGTGTGTGTGTGTTCAGGTGGATAGACTCACCACGTTGGCCAATACTTTAAGAGTCCATCTAGTCCAGCACATTTGATCAGACTGATCCAAATGTCATAATCTCTAGACAGGAATCCATTCTATTCCAGAAACTCTGCAGGTAATTCACATTCACAGCTTTTCTCATAATAACTTCTCTCTGTTTAATACCCCCTGCAGTCAGAAAACGTGTGCTTATATTTAATATGAATCTTTTTTTTAAAGTTACTGAGCTTGTATTAAAAATCTAGAAATGTGCTTTACTCTGTGAGTGGGATAAACACCTAAAGCGTGGCTCCTACTCGATTCTTCTCATTTGTCAGACCTTAGCTCTTCCATGAAACTTTTGCTCATCCTTCCCTCAGAATTCACTTCCCCCTGAGCCCCCATACTTTATTTACACACTTTCCTATAGCATTGATCATATTCTGCTTTTCATTTCGAGTGGGAGTGTGTGCCATCTCCTGCTAGATTAACCTGCTACTTTAGCCAGAAGACGGAGAAACTGCAATAGATAGGCTAGGGCACTTGCTTCAGCTTAGGGATTCTTTGTAAAATAATTTGAAACAATTTAAGAAGAGGATCCAGGGAGCGGATGTGGCTCAAGCAGTCCCAAATGGGAGGTTCTGGTGCCTCCTAAAAACAAAGACAAACAATAAAAAAAAAAAAAATGAAAAAACCAATTCAGGGAAGCTGTTGTGGCTCAGTGGTTGAGCGCCAGCTTCCCAGATATGAGGTCCTGATTCAATCCCCAGCCCCATCACCTCAAAAAAAAAAGAGGATCCATGCTGCACTCCCCCAATGAACATTCTGTGCAAAACGAATTCGGTAAAGGGTTATTCATTGTGGCCTTATTTGCTATGATGAAATACTGAACCAATTTTAATACCCATTTAGAGGCCACTGCTTCAACACATTTTGGCACAGCCATGAAACAGAGTTCTATGTACCCACT
This sequence comes from Cabassous unicinctus, assembly GCA_029593785.1. Taxonomy (NCBI): domain Eukaryota; kingdom Metazoa; phylum Chordata; class Mammalia; order Cingulata; family Chlamyphoridae; genus Cabassous; species Cabassous unicinctus. Next base: position 16,040 of record JAQZBX010006857.1, on the reverse strand, counting down.
GAAAAGATTGAGGCCGCTCTACATGTACCAAGATAGTCTTAAGGGAAAAAAAGTAAGAAGCAGAATGATATATATGTTATGTTAATATGAATATAAAAAGGGTTTTTTGGTGTGTGTGTGCCATTATATGTACATAGAATATTTCTGGAAGGATCCAATAAGTAATTAGTAACAGAGGTCGGTGACTAGGAGGGGAACTGGAGGACCGGCACAGAGGTAGTGACGTGGGCTGATAAACCAGCTCTCTTGGGGGGAAAAAAGCCCTGATGTGTAGGGATTGACAATTCTGGGGTGTTAGATACCTCCACAATGGCCTACAGATGAATTACTGAGCTATAGCTCACTCTTTTTAAACCTTTCAAAGGAAACACCTGGAGACATCCAAAATACAGTGAGCATTTTATTTGGAGAGATCCCAAGCATTAGTTCATCTTCATTTTTTTTCCCCACAAAGGCTGTAACATTCTTCTTTCTTGGAAGCAGATGGGGAAGAATCATCTGAAGGTCAGACTGAGACAAGGCTAGCCATTTGGCAATTATATGCAGCAGAAATGCCAGTTATGGCCGCAGATCAGCCACACATTGGCTTCCTGAGCCCACTGCCAAGGAACAGATCTGGGGCGGGGTGGTGCACTTCCATTCACTGCTTTGAAACATGGCCAAGTTCTATTATATACCTTCCCTAAGGGAGACACCTCATGGACGAGCCCTTTCACCGCAGGAGACAGAGTCTGGTGTTGGCTCACAGAGCTCTGTGTGTTTGTACCCTTCCGTTGATTTCACGGAAAACTGCGTAATCTATCTGGGCCGTTTCAATTCACACTGTTCTAGTTTTGTTTTGGAATTATTTCAATGTCCAGTAAATTAGCTCTTCGTACAGCAACTCAGCCGGGTCTTACCCAGAGTGTATTTATTCTACCCTTGACATCTGTTTAAGGATGTATCTGTGTGTGGTGGGGGGAGGGCGTTCGTTGGCACATATTGCCCCTTGGAATGGGGGTGGGGGTGGCAAATGGCTTCTAGAGTACCAAAAAAGTAAACACTGATCATGTGGCCTGGCAGCCATCAGACATACTAAAATCTGAGATAAAATGAGAGCACAGCAAGATTGCTTCCAAATGTCATCAGATATTTATGTAGCCAGACCACAAAAACAAGACCTAAGATGCAGGGCTAAATGTATTGAAGAGGCAGCGACCTTAAAGGACAGAGGCTTGGTTACAGCTCCATGCTGCCCCCTGGTGGTAAGCTGACCCATGACACCCTCCTTGGATTCAACCTGCAGCCAACAGTGAAGAACCTAATGGATGGCACAGAATTCAAGATGTTAGATCTGGTTTGAGCCCAAATCCTACAGTTAATGACAGAGAGCTTCTTACTCACTTGGAAACATGAAAATAAATGAGGATATCTGGGAGCCCAGTTCTGAGCCAAGGCTCTGATGATGAGGCTTACTTTTGCAGGCAACTCTTGGGACCCTTGACAGCCTGACTGATTTGTCAGATGCTCCAAAGGGCCTGGAGACAAGGGTGGCCAGCAGAGGTGAGCCACAGAGATGGCGCCATTCTGGGAGGCTGGAGAGCAAGTTCAAGGGAGGCAGAGGGTAGGGGGCAGGGGGTGATGGAAAGAGGCTTGGAACAGATTCATGAGCTTCCTGGAGCATCCGGGGCTGAGCAAGGAGGCATGGGAGAGCCGGCTGCTCACCCCACCTGCCATGCTCACACCCTCTTCATTCCTTTCCCCATGAGGCACGCGAACACCGTCATGACCATTTTGGGGTTCACTTCCACCAGGTCTTCCGGAAGGGCATATACTCTCGCTCCAATTTTTCGGGCCATCGAGATGGCATATCTAAAAGGGAGAAAAGACAAAGAATGAGGAGAGCCGAGCTAATCAAGTAGGAAGGGGACTACCTACTGTCTAGCCTCATGACAATGATCAAATTTAGTTTTTGCCCTTCGAGACCTCCCCAGTCCACACTTCTTTTGGATGCCCACAACCATGAGTATTCTGTTGTGCTCTATTGCATAAAGTCAGAGAACCGAACAAGAACTTGTGCTGGGAAAAATGTGCCGACTGTATTTTCCCTACAGAAACAGGTTTTTGGGAGTTGGTTTTTTGTTTGTTTGTTTGTTTTTAGTAGGCACCGGGTATCAAACTCAGGACCTCCCATGTGGGAAGCCAGTACTCAACTGCTTGAGCCACATCCACTCCAGAAACAGTTTTATAAGGAAGAAAACAGTTTTATAAGGAAGAAAAAAGGTAACGTGCATCTATGATACCTCAACCCTACACATCAGTTCCTTTATTCCTTATTCTAACCCAATCCTTGCCCACATATACATGTCTTTATTTCTCTGACTAAACTATTAGAATAGCCGGAATTTTATATGACACATTTTTCATATAAAATTATCATAGCTGCATCAGAACATTTTTGCTCTATTCATAGTTACATAAAGATAATCTTATATAATTAGTTGTAATCTATTTTCAAATAGGCCTGCACTACTGCCTGACAGTTCTTTTATTCACCTCGTTTATTATCTGGTAATCTCTTACAATGGCTTCTCCAGAGATTCTCCACTCTACTTAAGGCCATATAACTCTCTCCTGCTCTCCTGAAATGACTTTAACTCTTAGTTTATTTATCAAATTAAATGAAGAGCATGAAAGTTGCTATTCTTTTTCCTTGTCCACTTCTCAATAGCTTTCTCTATGTTAATTATTAATTCTTTTACAATCAAATTTATTTTCCCATTACAAAATGTAGAGGGAAAATGTTTAAAAGTTAGAAAAGAGAGTTTTTAAAAAAAATTCCTCACAATCTTGTCACAGTAATAAAACCATTCTTAGCATTTTGAGTAGTTTCTTTTACGCATTTCTCTAAATAAGTTGGTATCTTGCCCTTCTAGAAGAGTGCTTAGGAATCTGGGCTCTGAAGTCAGCTTTGAATCTCAGCTGCACCACTTAATAACTGCATGGCCTGGAGCAAGTTCCTGAAACCTGATTGCATCCCCTTGAACATCTGGGCTCAATGCCTTTTTGTTATTCTTTTTTTAAATCTCAGAGTCTTCATGCGTGCTCTTTTCTCTGACTGGAATTTTCTTCCTATGTCCTCGGCCTAACTACCTCCTTCTTACCTGTCCTTTCGAGCTCAGCTTAGATGTCACCTGCTGGGAAGAGCCTTCCAAGGACTTCTGACTGGCCCAGCCCTCTTCTTGTATTCCCCATAGTACTCCATACCCCCACCTCCCCTGCTTCCCTAGCACTCATCACGCTTTATTGTAATTGCCGTTTAAATATTTATCTTCTTTCCAATAGTCTGTGCTAAACATAAGCAAACTGGGAACACGGGTTCCAGCTTTCCCCAACTGGGGACAGCGGGGAGGGCACTACTGGGCTTCTAAAACAGGACTGCTGGGCACTGGGCACGTGTTAACCCTTGACCTGCTTTGAGGAAGGTGCCTCTCTAGAACAAGGGTAATCAGACTTTTTCTGTAAAGGATCAGGTAGTAAATATTTTAGGTTTTGTTGCAACTACTCAACTCTGCCATTGTAGCAGGGAAGCAGCCACAGACAACATATAAACAAGTGGGCATGGCTGTGTTCCAATAAAACTTTATTTACAAAACAGGCAATGGGCTGTATTTGGCTTGCAGATGGCAGTTGGCCAATGCTTGTTCTAGAGGAGTCATTTGACAGGTGACCTGAACAGTAAAGCAAATGGCAGCTGCTCCCCAGTTGGTAAAGGCTTGCCTTGAACATCCCCCTGACTTTTATATCCATGAATATTCATACATGGGGTTTTTGTATTTGGGGCCTGCTATATACAAACTTTAGTATGGAAGTCTCCTATAGATTATGATTAGGAAACTGGTGTTATAAAACTATAGGCTTGCTTATCAATTGCAAGAATATTCTTGCAGGTTTTTTTTTTTTGCTTTACTCCTATTCTAACACTCAGAACCTTAAACTGCTACTGTACCATATTTAAAATAATGATGATGAGGCTATAATAAGATTCTGAGAAGAAAAATAACTAACAATGAATATAAAAATTTGCACAAAGGCTTGTGCAATGGACTACAGCTATCCAACTGCTGTTTTGGTCCTCCCTTCCCAGATCTCAGGTTTATTCACATACTTTGCATTGTTGAGCTTCTCGTCATCATTCAGGCTTTCTGTTTTCAGAAGCTCATAGTTAATGGAACCTGGCTGAATGGCATCGATAAGATCCAGAACAGGCAGACTTGTGCTGATCTTTGGGTCCTGCATGGAGAGAAAGAGTTGTGTGTTTTTTGTTTTTTTTTCCCCAACATGTCCCAAAGTTGCTGGCATTCACTTTAAGGGAAGTGGGTGATTCATTCTTCAATATGAAATATATACAGCCTGGAATGAGAAATGTCACAGTACGGCAGATGGTGTTTCAAATCAACTCTAGTTTCTGGAGAGGGACTTGGTGACTTCCGGAGAGTTCACTAAGAAAAGAAAACCCATTGTCTTCCAAAAGGCAAGGAGTCGTTCTCAAATAGCAAAGGGAAAGGAGTTAGCACAACTAGAGAGAAACACAGAGGATGAAATGTAATATATCTAAGTTAACTGTTGGTAATGCAGTCATACAGTGGGAGAGAGGTTTTGAAAAAGAAGCCATCCACGGTAGGTTAATTGTATACCCCAAGGAATACACTTTCTTAATCTTAGTCCTTGTTCCTCTGGGTTTGAATGTATTTGTAAATAGAGCCTTTTGAAGATATTATCAGTAAAGGTGTAGCCAAGTGAATCAGGGCAGGTCTTAATACAAAGGCACAAAAGTCTATACCATCTGCTCATACCACGACTCTTCTCTCTCCGGCTTCAAGAGGAGACCACAGTCTGAAATAATCTAAGCTCAAACTTTAGGATACAAAGAACCTAGGTAATGGACCACACTGCATATCACTGGCCAAGTACGGTAAAGTCCGAACAGCACAGACTTTAAGGGTTCAAATCAGAATAAATTCTGAGCAAGAAACAGGACCCCAAACCCTTGCTGGGTGTTAGGTCTCTAGCATCAGTCTTCTCTATGGGTAGAATAATATATTTTTTGAAATAGAATGGGTCTGTTTCTATTTACTCTTGGTTATTAAGAGAACTATCACAAAATTACAATGAATAAAATAATCATCATCTAATTTTCAGCATTAGCTTTAGCTCCCACCAAACACAAAAATTTTTGGTGAAGGAGCATGGGAGGAAGCAAAATGGAAAGATGTGAGTTTTGCCTTCATCCCTACTTTCTGCCCCCAGCCTTGTGAAGGTGTTCATAGGTTTGGAGAATTGACCGGCAACTGGTGGCACAAGGAGATGAGGAGGGGACCAGGATTATTTCCAAAATGGTCCCATCAAGAATGGGTTGCATTCATTTTCTTAAGGGTTTCATGTGCTTAAAAGAAACCAGGGCTAATTTGACATTTTCCTCTGGTATGCTCTGAGGCCTTTTTTACTTATCTAATTCTTTAATGACTTAGTGGAAAGTCAAGAGAAAATTACCTGAGAGCATCACAACAAGCAATAGAATTGTCATACATACTGAAGAGGGACCCCCAGCACAGCTTGCCAAATTCCATCCCCAGAAGAACACCCGGAGGCCACAGAATAATGTCATGGGCTGCAGTGTCAGCTATTTTAGAAAGAGAAGCACCCCTGGGCTATTGGACTGGTCACTTCAGAGTAATGGTTAAATGGCCTATAGATTCAATCTGATCTACAAGCTCACCCCTATGGGTGTCACCGGCCATTATTAGCCATAACCTCAGAAAGTTACTTGAGCTTGAGTTTCCCAGCCTATAAAATGAGGAAGGTAGTCAAGCCTACTTCACGCCATCCGTGAGGACCCAATGAGACAAGGTGAACTAGGAATTGACACTCGAGTATGTTTGATGTTGGGATGCCCTGCCCCTCTGCTCTTCTCCCTTGCCTTTTCAAATCTCTTGCTGGAAGAACTTGCTTACTTCTGTCACCAGCCTCCACCTCCATCTCTGCTCAGCTCTCCACGTTGGACAGCCCACCGGGGCATAGGGCTGAGGGGACCACACTGGGTGGTAGGTTGTGGGGACATAGCTTCTGCCTTTACTGGTGGGGAGAGATGTGTACTTGCTCTAGGTTTTGAAGCCAGGGATTAATTTTATGAAGAACTGCATCACGGACCCAGTGAATACATCTCTGAAGGAGTTTCCCACCCAGATCTTGACCTTTAAAAGCTGGAGGAATGTAGTTAAAACAGCACACACTTTATGATATGGATTAAGGGCCCAGGTCCCTTGAGGAAGAATCCAGCTCATATGTGAAGCACAAATTTAAAAATGTAATAAAACATAATGCTGTTATTAATAAAAATGGGATTTGGATACAAGCCAATGTTTTCTTTTTCTCAAAAAAGACCACATGGGAGAGCATTAACTATTTCACCATTATAATGTTAATAACCTGAATCATGGACCTGTGCATATTTTTAAAATATCATATTTCAAGTTTCTCTGAAAGAACAATGCTTAAAATGATGTATAAAAATGATGGCTTTTTTATTACTAATTGCAGAAAGTGAAAGACAAGAAATGAGTGAAACAGCCCAGGAACATCAAAACAATGATGGGTCATTCTAGCAAAATCAAAAAGGGAGGAGCAAATACCCAAACCGAAGGTCACTTTAAAATACAGCGAAAACAATCAAAGATAAACCTAGAGGTGAGTGGCCTTTAGTAGAAGACTAAGAGTTTTACCTTGAAACTAGAGATGGAGGAACTTTTCTCTGCTTCCTTCAATGTTGTATTCACCCAGTTGACAATAATGTCATCGTTGACCTTCTGTCCTCCGCCAATTTCTTCAAGGATATTCAGTGTGTACCTGAACAAAATAACAAGGATTTGTGGGGACAACACTGTTAAAGAATTCAGTGTACCAGTAAGTAGCCAGGGTAGACATTCTCTTTTCTTTCTAGGTACACCACAGGAGATAGCCTGGGCACGAGCACATTCGAGAGAAAAAGAGCATAAATAACCTTAGCTCCTTTTTGAATAACTTGAAGTGTAACTTTGTGGCTGCTTTAATGAAATGCAGAGTAAATACCTTCTTCTAAGCACTGTCACTGCTCTGTGCAGGAAGAGAAAGCAGAAGAGAAGAAAAGCAAAGAAAGGAAAGCAACATATGTGAACCTGTGGCATTTTTCTTAAAGGAACCATAAATACGAAAGAACAACTCAATGTTAGAGAAACCTCAAGTAGCCAAAAACAATGAGAGGAAAATATAAAAGAGTTTATTTTTTTTTTATATCAAATATAGAAATGCTCAGAAAAGACCGAGAAAATGGTCCTCTCTAGTCTGAGGGTCAGAAATCCCTTAGACACTGCTATGGGAATTGAGTGTCTAGGAGAAACACTGATTAAGAAGAGGCTTCACGCTCTTAAGAGTTCAAAGAGTAGAGAAGAATCACCACTTGCTTAAACTACTCCATTCTGAGAGGAGAAATACCATGAAGGAAGCCAAGCAGTTGGGGACCAATGTTTGTTGACTTTCTGGATCAGGTTTGCAGGAGGGATCAAATTACACACGAAAGCCTTTCAGGCTAGGATGTCAGAGTGTGCTTTTCAAACCCAAACTCAAGTATCCTGCAACTGAATCGTGTCTGGGAGGGTCTATCCAAATGAGGTCACTCTGGACTTGGGTGACCCCGGATTTTGCTTTACATAATCCATTGGGTATCTTCCTCTGGAAAGCACAATTCTCCCACGATTTTCCATAGGGTTTCCAAGTTTAACACATGCAAAGCCTTTCTTCCTCTAGGTTAAAGCCTCCTTTCCATCATTGTAGATGGGGAGGAAAATGGCTCCTGCAACTTTTCTTTCTCTAAAAGTCATGGTTACCAAACCAGCAGTGGGGTTCTCTCTCAATTATACCCCTCAAATCGCCCTCAAATCAACTGGCTTCCCCCTATTCTGCCTCTTCTCTCCCCTGTAGGATCTCCAGAATTTCCTTGCTAAAGTCAGTTCTGGTTGTGTCATTTCAAGTCATGCCCACAGCCCAAAGAAAACAGGTCAAACTCCTTCGCATGGCACACGAGGGTCTTCCTAAGCTGGGCTCTCGGGTCTCTTTTCAGGGCCGCTTGGATTGCCTTCTCTCCCACTCTTTTCCCAGCTCTACTCCCACCCACCTCACAAACACACGCTTCAACACAGAACCAGCCCCAAACCATCGCCTGCCTGATTTCACCTTGCATCCTGCCTCTGGGACTCAGCCGTGCAATTTGCTGCCACCTCCAGTGAATTTCTAATCCTCCGAACAAGACCAGCGCAAATGTCACTCTTCCCACCTAATCATTATTGCTACACTTGGTTCCAACCAGTCTCCCAGAACTTCTGACATAGCTGACGTGTATGTCTGTCTGGCCACCATCCCCCCTCCCACTGCTCATCACTGAGTGCCCAGTACATTTTAGGCATCTAATAAATCAGAGTCGAGTAGGGTGAAATAAACAAAAAGAGTGCCCTTCTCCAGGAAAATGAAACCATAAAATAAAGATGAGAAATGCATAATCTGGGCCCAGCACATGCTCATTTCTTAGCCTAGAAAAGGCTAAAGTAGAATGGTTACAAATGAGATATATCCCTGGTGGATTTTCAAAATCTACCGAGTTTGGGAGAGACCTAGTTTTTGATCTGTTCATAAAGAATACCCTGTGTGGCATCACTGGCTTCTTGTTTCCTGATAATTAGCATATGCATTGAGTTATTACCATCTACCAAAATGTTTAAGAAGTTCTGCCTAATAAACTCCTCAGTAAGAAATGGTTGGTTAGGGCTTGCTTCATTAGGTTATATCTATAGATAATAACCCAATGAAACAAACTAATTTTTCTTCTGTAGCAGCTCCGCTAACCCCAGGACTGACTTCTCACTTACTCTGTCAGGAGTTCCAGCCCTGCTTTGCTGCTTTTCTTGAGGTGTCCAGAAGCAGTGCTTTCCACCACCTCTTGAGCTTGAGAAGTGGTAGAGGAGAGGCTTACCTTTATTATACAAATCTATCTGTGAAAATAAAAAAGCTACTGGGGAACAGGAAACCTTAGAGAGAGATAGAAAATTGTGGAGGGCAGCTTATAGCATTCTGGCATTTAAGAATAGTCTGTCAGGGTGGACTTTCTGCCACCTCCAGGGAGATGCCAAGTTTTAAAATGGAAGAAGATACCTACATGTAAGTACAGTGGTGAAAAATAAAGGGAAGAGAGGATAGAATGAGCCGGAGCCTCAACTCTAGACAGTCCACGAGGCAATTACTTGTCTAAACATAGATTCAAATTTTTTTTTTTTTAAAGATTTATTTATTTATTTATCCCCCCCTTGCTGCTTGTGCTTGCTGTGTCCATTCGCTGTGTGTTTTCTCCGTGTCTGCTTATCTCCCCCTTGCTATGAGGTCCCGCTGCATCAGCCCACCGTGCCGCGTGGGCTGGCCTGCCCTCACAAGGAGGCCCCAGGAAGCGAACCCGGGGCCTTCCATATGGTAAACGGGAGCTCTATCTGTTGAGCCACACCCGCTTCCCTAGATTCAAATTTTAAAATGAAAATTAATTTGGTCAGTGCCTATCCAGAATTTTCCTTTTGAGATAATAACTCCATATTGTCAAACATATTTTGGGGGCAACTGGGCTATTACTTGGAGCCCTGCAGATGGGATCCCAACATCAATGGTGTTTGCAAAGTGCAATGTGCTAAATCCTCTCTGTTGAAATGAAATATCATTAGGAGCCCCTGTTGGAACCAGTTCCTCATTCAACAAAACAGGATCCATGAGGTGTGGCTGTGTGGTGCTCGAGGGGGTGTGATTATTGCTTGCTTGCTTTCCTGCCTTCCAACACTTGTTTTATTTATTTAACATTTGGTACAGAGGGATGGGTCCTCATCTCAGCATCCAAAAGCCCATTTTATTTTGAGGGACTTCACTCAGATTCTTTGTTCCTCTGCTGACTGTATCACTGTTGTCTGCCGGCAGCCTACTTGTTTCTGGTTTTTGCCTCTAAATTTACACACACACAGTTTGCCAGCTTTCCAATCTGAGAAGAGTTTCCAGACAATTGAAGGGAAGGGGGAGGGGGGGCTAAACACATCTCGATTGTTCTTTGGGGGGGAAAAATGACATGCCATTCATTGTCCAGATAAATGACCAAATTAGCACATCTGTGCAATCCACTGAAATGAATTCCAACTAGAGTTGGCTGTAAATTTAACAGATCTATTCATGTGTGACAGGCAGAACAACAACAAAAATTCCCTTCTGGTGGCATTTACATAATTATCAGTCATTTCTTCTCATTCAAGAGGAATGCATTTCTCTATCCACTTGCTTATATGCACAATTCTGGTGTGATAAATATTCAGGAGAAATATGGCTGATGAACCAGGTAGAGCCAGCAGTAGACTAAATGTATGTATATAATTATATATACCAGCCATCAAGAATGACTTTTGGCCACGTTTTTATAAACCTTCCAGAACAAATAACATATTACAAGGGGATTTTTGGATGTTATGAAATTCAGAACAGAGTTGGCCTGAGTGTCTTGTCATTAAAACAGAAAATTTCAAAGCTTCCCTAATATATGAAACCCAAGAGTCAATTTAACTGTTGCAACTAAAAAGACTTTTGCTTTGATTTTTAAAGCAATCAGTACCCAAAAGCCAGTATGTTAAGAACGAAAAATACATGTGAAAGACAATAAAGAATAATTTAGAAATAGGTACTGAATATATACTGGTGAGAATGGCCCTCAGGAACCCTCAGGGAGATTCTATATACATACAGGACAATGGAGACAGGGCTGCAGTTTCTTTAGTTCTGGTTTTTTTTGGTACCAGAGGAGCCTGATGACATCTGCCTTCAGTCATGAAAGAGACCCCGGCCTAGAGATGGGTAGTAGAGCTCTATACTGGTAAAGCAAATGTGAATTGGGTGGTATAGCCATTTGGGAATTTGATGTTAATTATGAATTCCAAAAATATAATTGGATCATGCTTGTAAACTGATCTGTTAATCTGGGCATGATTAAGTTATGATTAGGGCGTTGACTGGGCCATGTCAGTAGGGCATTGAGCCCCACCCCTTTGGTGGGTGGGGAATTGAATATGAAAGGCAAGGCTAGAACAGAGTTTAAGCGGTTTTTGAGAAGCAGTTTTGATGATGGAGTTTTGATGTTGGAAAGAAGGCCCCAGGAGAAGAGAAGTGAGCCGTTTGCCTGATAGTCTACAGCTGACCTTGTCGAGGAACCAGAGAAGCTAAGCCCAGAGAGAAACGCAGCCCCGGGAAGAGAGGAACCAAGAAGCCTGAACCCTGGTAAACATTGGCAGCTGTCTTGCTCCAACACGTGACAATGGACTTTGGTGAGAGAAGAAACTTAACGCTTTATGGCCTGGTATCTGTGGACTTCTACCCCAAATAAATACCCTTTATGAGGACCAACCCATTTTTGGTATTTCACATTAGCACCCCTTTGGCTGACTAATAAAGGTGGTGAAATCTGTTGTGCTTACTCCTGATTATCCTTTATCATCCAGAATTACATTGCAGGACAATCACGAATATTAGCATCTGCAGATAGTGCCCTGGGAATAAAGCTAAAGTGCCTAAAGACATACGAACCCAGTTTTTGCCATTGCCTTGTTAGACAGTGTAATATAGCATACGGTTACTGGGGCTTCCTTTCAGGTAGAAAAATGAATTAAGTTACACTAACCTAGTCTCTAATTAAGGGATGTCAGATATCCCAGTCGGAGCTATTAGTATTGGGGGAAAGAGAAAAACATTTAAAAGTAAAATATTTCATACATATAGATGTGCTGTTTGAAATCCTTTCCACGTGCACACTTTGTACCAAAAACAATTTACTTTTCTTACAATTCCTTTTCTATTGGTATATCTGATCAGATTCTATTGTAGTTTAATTAATATCACCATAGAGCTCTCCTGTTAATCAAATTAACTTTCAGCTCCACGAGGCATCTAACGTTTTCCATTCAAGAACTAGCAGGCACTTCTGCTTCTGCCCATGATGGAGTAACAAGAACCAGATTTACCCTTCTACCTTCAACACCTAAAAAATCATGTAAAACATTTGAAACAATGGTTTTCAGAGGCTGGACAAGAGGAAGAGAGGACAGGGGTCCCTGAAGGAAGGAAGACAAACAAGGTGAGTCCTAAGAGTCCCAGCTTACTAAATAGAGAGTTTCCAGGCTGCAGTGCAGGGAGAGAAAACCCAAACAGCAGAGCAGTCACCCTGAATTGAGGGGACGGAGTTTAGAAATCAAGGAAGCTAAGGTGGCTAGAATTTGTGGGTCAGAATACCAGAGAGGAGAGAGCTGCATTGAGGGAAGAAAGTCATAGAGAAAGAGGGTTCCAGAGATTTGCATAGGGTTTCCCTCAAGTCGTCAGCTGAATACTACTCAGTGTGTGCACATGAGGAAAATACCAGAGGCTTGATGAAGAACTGCCAGAAATGAACAGGCAGAGCAATCCTTGGAGCGCACACAGGACCAGAAGTAATTTGGTTCCCACCAGTCAGAGTGGAAAACCCTCATAATATAGGAGGCATCAGGTAAAGTACTCAAAAAAGTATTATCTCATTAGCGAAAAGCAAAATAGGCTTTAGACTAATTAAGCTTAAAAGCAAGCCTCAAAAGGACCAAACTGTTAAACAACTTGACTGCATCCCAGGACACAATTCAAGAATATTTAAAGAAATACAAAAATTTCCAGGACCCAGTTAGGTAAAATTCACAATGTCTGGCATACAATAAAAATTAGGAGGCATGTAAAGAAGTAGAAAAACATGACCTCTAATGAGGAGAAAAACTGATTAATAGAAATATACCCAGAATTAACCATTGTTGGAATTATATTCTATATGTTCAAGAAGGTAGAGGAAAGATGGGATAATGGAAATATTTTTAAAAAAATCAAATTGCTAGACATGAAAACTATAATGTCTGAGACACACACACACACACACACACACACACACAGGCTGGGACTAATGGAAGATTAATGAACTTAATTACATAGCAATAGAAATGACACAAAATAAAACACATAGAAAAAAAAGATGGGGAAGTAAGTGACTAGATTATCAGTGCCTCTGGGACAGCTTCAAGTGGCCTCATATTCATGTAACTGAAGTCCCTGGGAAAAAAGAGGGTGAGGACAGATGACCCATCTGAAGAAATATTGTCCAAAAATTTTCCAAATTTGATGAACACTATAAACCCACAGATCCAAGAAGCTGAACAAACCTCAAGGGCAAGAAACACAAAAGTACGTCATAAACAAATGACTTAAAACCAGTGATGAAAAGAAACATCTTAAAAGCAGTCAGAGAAAAAAGATATATTATGAGCAGAGAAATAAAAATAAGGACGACAACAGATTTCTCGATGAAAACAATGCTAGGCAAAAGACAGTGGACAATAACTTTAAAGTACTGAAAGGAAAAAACTTTAACGTAGAATTCTATACCCAGAGAAAATAACTTTCAAAAATGAAAATGAAATAAAATTTTTTTCAGACATATAAAAGATGAAAGAATTCATCACCAGCAGATTTGCACTATTAGAAATATTTCAGGTAGAAGGAAATCTGGAGTGAAAAGCACCAGAAATGGTAAATATAGCATATCTTTTTACTTATTTTTAAAATCTCTTTTAAAAAGATAATTGACTGTTATTGACACAAATTGGTTCAAAGTAAAAGGATGGAAAAAGATATGCTATGCTAACTCTCATAAAAGGGAAGCTGCAGTAGCTATGTTAATATCAGACAAGGTAGATTTCAGAGAAAAGATTATTACCAGCATAAAGAAGGTCATTCCATAATGATAAAGAGATGATTCATCATCAAGAGGACATACCAATCTTAAATGCTTACTAATTTAATAACAGAGCTTGAAGCAAACCAAAAGGAAAAAAAAATAACAGAGAAAACATCCACTTCTTAAGTTATGAAACTTGGCTTAAAACATAGTTTTACTGGATTAAATCACATTGCTAGAAACTTGCTAGCATTTTACTACATAAATAATTTGTTCGATAAAAAGTCCTTTGTATGAGTTGTACTACCTTCTCATTAGCTGCCAAATCAAGGCCAATGTTAGAGTGCGATTTCCTTCATTGAGATCTTGTCCACCAATGCCGACCAGGGAAAACTTAGCTTGGTTCTTTCCCAATTCCACTGCATAGTTACAATTCTCGAGCTGTTAGTAAGCAGGAAGGAAAAACAATTTAATGACACCGTCTCTGTTATGATAAATACCATGTAAAATAAGAGAATAAAAACAAAGATGCAAGAGAAACACATATGGCCAGACTGGATTATCTCTCAAGTCTCTTCTGCAATTCTAGGATTTTATGTTAGTTTTAGAATTTCCCATTTTTCCTTAAATGATCTCCTCCCTTCTGCCAAAAATATTCCTATTATACTCTAAGTGCAAAACCAAAATGAATTCATTATTATAAACATTTACAAGGATGTATCACACTATACAGAGAACCATCATCGGTTAATTGTCCGTAATACTCCTAAAATAGCTGAATTCCTGGAGATTGACATGGAAAATTTGTTTTCTCCATTCTCTACACACACATAGTGGGCTGACGTGGGGGGCATTGACACATGGTTCGTGAAGGGTCACTGAGATGAGAAATGGTAAGAAATGGTTGGGGCGACCCCGTTACTGCTTTTACAAAACAATGTGTTCCCACTGTGTTGACAGTAAACAAACTATTTGTACAAATCAATCTGTCATTACAAAGCTCTGGTTCTTTCGAAAATTAGCATGAAGATCCTGCTGGTGGTGGTGGTGGGGGGGAAGCAACACTGTAGCTCTGCTTGCTCTAATTAACTTAATTAGAATTTTCACATCATAACGTTTAAAGACATCCAACGTGGAATTAAAAGTTGAAATAATGGATTTGCTCTAATGAAACTATTCAGGTTTCTGATGGCTAGCCAACAAATTTAATCCTGGGATAAATATGAGATATCTAAGTAAAAAAAAAAAAAGAGAGAGAGAGAGATAAAAATCTTCAGACAGTGCTCGTGCAGGCTTATGTCACCTGCCTATTGGAACATCCAAACAGCCATTGTTTACCTTCTTCATATTGCCACCCAGTTTTGGGTATGGTGGTTTGTTTACTCTGTTCCAGTCAACAGGGACTTTAATCTTTTCATACAGCTGGAAGATCACCAGGGCATCTGACAAGTCACTGAACAAAAACAAAACAGGAGAATTCTCAGATTTCCAACATCTATTAAGGGCTTACAGTGAGCCAGGCATTTCCTTATATCTTAGCTCAAGGAACATTCACAGTAATTCTGCAATGTCAGTCTCTTTTTTTTTCATCTTTATTGAGATATAACTCACATTACATAAAATTCACCTTTCTAAACAAATACTCTCATTCCATTCCCCCCACTCCCATCCCCTGGTAATCATTAATCTACTTTCCATCTTTTTTTCCCCCTGCTATTTCTAGTATTTCTAGTCATCTCTTCCACGTGATACCATACAAGTTTTGTTTGTATGTGCCTGGCTTATTTCACAGAGTATAAGGTTTTCAAGGTTCTTCCATGTTGCAGCGTGTCTCAGAATTTCATTCTTTCTTACGCAAAATTGATATTAGTAGCTCCATCTTTAAAGATGAAGAAACTACGACTCAGCTATTGGGAAACTTACTCAAGGTCTCCCCAGCTATGACTATAATCCTTCAACCAAAACATGCTGCCTCCAGGGAAAGAAACATAGCTCTAATCAATGGCATAAGAGACATATACCCTAACACTTAATGATTCGGTTGCCTGTGAGTAGATCACAGGCTTGCAACACACAGTAAACGCGTCATTTTGCTGAGGTATGATTTTGTATTAAACACACAGGGACATTGGTGTGTGAAAGTGAGTTTCTCAGCTGAACATCCAGCATCTGTAGCTGACTTTGGTACCAGTTTCCCTTTTCATCAAAGTGCACA